>JBBBVM010000659.1:0-189179 GCA_037355625.1 Petunia x hybrida | reverse complement strand
TTGTTAAACAGGTAATTATTGCCAACTCATAACAAGATATCATGGAGTTTGATCCAATTCATATGATTCAGGGGGCGTAGTGAGGCATAAGAAGTGGTGGAGTTGGATCCCAGCATGCATTTGGTGGTCTACATGGAGGGAAAGAAACTCGAGATGTTTCGAAGACAATTCCACGTCCGAACAGAATATTAAAATGATTTGCATATTTTTGTTTCACTATTGGTGTAAAGAAGGTTTCACAGATGATGTAGATTCTGCTAGACACCATAGGATCCTTTGTAATGATGCAGACGCTACTTTTTTCCTTTTTTCCGTGTAGTTATCTTTCGCTTAGCACTACCTTGTGCTAATGATTTTATAATATTGCTACCTTAACTTTTAAAAATTCATCAAAAGCACCTCTTACCAGCTCCTCACAGACGTCCCCGAACAAAATAGAAGAAAGAAAAGGAACTTGGTATTCAAAGAAAAAAACACAAGTGCTTTCAGACCCCTATTAGGTAACAGAAGCAGGGGCCAGGGTGTAAGAAGCACAAAACAAGGGGTAAGAAAACAAAACATAAGCAGACATCTCACCTTGATTGAAGCGGTTATGACTTTGTCTCCAATTGGCTCATTTAAGCTTCCAACATTATCCCTCCAAGGCCTTGTCTCGGGAGAGAAATGTCAAGAATCCATAAACTAATATGGAAATCTTTTCCCAACACAAAGACCAATCATGCTGGGGTAGTTGTGTGCCACAGCTCTTACAGCCTAGTCAACCACGAAGAGAAATATTTCATAGCACTCATATGAATTTCCCAAGCCCAGTGTTCAATTCACAGAAAATCCCTCAGTAAAGAGCGTTGGTTTAGTTTCCAATGCCAGAAGAAACAAAGTTAAACAAATAGAACCACCAAACATGGAGCCACAACGAAAGATGAATGCCCACAAACAGGGAAGAAGACTACCTTTTGGAAAAAGGTATATTGCTTAGTTACTTTCTTTTTTTACAAGGCACTCAAATTAAATACTTATCAAAAAGGTGCTGAATTAGTTTGATACACAAGAACAGTTTCTTTTGCAGTATTGCTAACTACATTTGGCATCAATTGGTCGCCATCTTCAAAGTAGTGTTTTCCTCAGCTACTCCTAGATCAATTGATTTTTCATATTCTCACTGAGCATAAATTATGATGAAGCTAAAGATACTGTGGAAGAGTCCTGTTTGAATTTTGTACCAATCGCATAAGCAGATAGAATGAATAAAACAAAAAAACATCAATGGGACAACTGAAAAGACAACATAATTTCAGGTTTCTTTGGATTTGACCACAAAAGTTCTCAAAACCGGCGCTAAATCATCAGACTGCAAGTCATTACAAGAAATGTATACAATCTCCTAGTGTAATTGACAAAAGTTCGTACAGAGTATACATGTTTTAACCGCAAGACCAACGTAAGCAGTTGTAACAGAAATAACACGATCTGTTTTAGCATTTGAACGAAAGAAGAGAGTTACTGAAAAGTACAAAAGCAAAGAATATGTAATTAGCTCTTAGATCTCCTTTGATTACTCAAAGCTGCTTTAGCAACCAGCGTTCTGTATTTTTCTTTTCTAAATTCAATTTGGTTTGCAATTTAGGCGTAATTGTTGTTGTTGATTCAATTTTGGTTTGTGGGGGATGGGGGAAATAAAAAACTGAAGAGCAATAAATGTCAGTTGAAAGGGGCCAGTAATACTTGCCTTACCCTCTAGATACAAGTATTTCACATCAATAATTTCATAAAGAAAAACGAATTAAAAAGGGAATACCCAGACAGAGCACAAAAGTATGTCAAAAGAAAATTGGAGTACATGAAAGAAGCATTCTATGACATGGGGCGGACCTTTTGATTTACTGAAACAAAACATGTGATAGCTCATTCAAGTATCAGAGCAGTAGTGCTAGACAAAAAAATTGAAGTACTTATTGATTGACTGATCATTACCTGAAGTGCCTCAAAGCATACTGACGGGTTAACTCCTGGTTCACAATACCGAAACAACGTATACAAAATACCGGACTTCCACTGCGTACTGCTGAAACCTGGAAAACCTCATACAGAGACATACTATCAATCCTTGAATTGATAACCACCAGTTTACTGAAATTAAAAGGAAATTAGGATTCCCTAATCCTATATCAGAATACATATAGACATGGTATAGAGGTTTAAACCAGAAAATTAGTCAGGAACCACTAGCACTGTCTGGACAGATAATTTCAAATATTTCAACAAATTAGATAGCCTCCACTGTAAAGCTCTAGGTCAAAATAATTGGCTGTACTAAAGCTTAAGATACAGTAGTTACCCCCCTGAACCCATGCAGATCGCTGCTGATTATTCAGCCAGGGAAACAAAGAAATACCTGCTGATACTTCTGCCACAAGCATATCTTTAACTTCAACTGAAAATGGTGAGACCGACAAGGCTGCACTCAGGCAGTTAATTGCTGTTGCCTGCATACAAAACTCTGAATTTGAACAAAGCATTTACATAGACACATCTGTTTCTTTTGTTCGCTAAATTATGAAACAAGTAGCTCAAATAACTGGCCATGAAGCTGTCTTCAACTTTAACTCAATCATGGATGATGCATCTAAAGTGCGAAAGAGGGTTATATATCAACAGAATTATATGTCCAAGAGAGCTTCAATATAGCATACAGTAACAAAGTAGAGAAAAAAGAAAAATCCGGGAATGTCTCCAAAGCATGTAATCGACATTCCGTAAATGATTTCAGCATTCCCTAAATAAGCAGGTCCACAGAACTCTACAACTCACAACTCCACAGGGACTAACCAATAAAGATATTCTGGTCACTTCTGAACAAAGAGCCTTCTTCAATCCTTCCTAGAATAGAAGAGATAACTGTTGGCAACAATTCTCGGGGCATCCTCAAATACCTGCAGAAGGATCACATGGACAAAATCATGTTTCTCGCATTATAAGTCCCTTGATTGCTAGACGCATATACAGATACATAAGATCTCTTTATAGAGAATATGTTTTATATCACCCAAGTAAAAAGGAGCTAACCACTTAAATTTCCCACTTAAGAAGTTCAAAGTCACACATTACATAAAGAATAACACCATTACTGACCTACTAAACAAAAGAGCTACAGATTATAAGACCTCAAAATTGTCAGAATAGACTCTAAATAATATATTATTAAATATCGATGAGTATGATAAATAAAAAAATACCAATCTCCTTGTGCGAATTTTCCAATTTCAAAAGCACTCTTTTCAAATAAGGACATAAAACTTCACATATGGAACCCATGTGTAAGGGTTTTAACTTAGCAGACGTCTTTTTTCACTAATTTTTTTATGGTTGGGGATGGGAGGGGTCAACTTGATTTCATTATGAGGGCAAACAAGATAGTTTCACCGGCTTTCCCTTTCCCCAGATTCTTCTTCCATCATCAGCTGTTAAGTGTACTGTGCTCTCCCCAGCCCACTCTTTCCTTTCCCACCCCCTCACAAGCAGCACCCTCTTGTCCCCACCTCTGCAGCCGTCTCCAGCTCCATCCTTCTCCTAGCTTCTTCTATTTCTTATTTCACTACTCTGTGCTCGCACCTATCAGTACCCCCTACCATTTTGCCTCAGCACCCAAACATCTTCTTACCCACTCTTCTCTCCAACATCCACCCTCTCAAGCTTTCAGATGCCATCCCGAGCACCTCTCCCTGCATCCCAGAAGCGAGGGAGGGGGCAAATAAAGGGAACAGGAGGATCTAAGCATTGTTAATTCTTAATGCCCAAAAAAACATCGATTTAAAGGTTCTGATTCATTTGAAACAGAAAAATGTAAGCACTAAACTGCTGGACAAGAAGAAGAAAGGGAAGGAGAAAAACAAAATCAAGAGAGGGCAAGAGATTAAAAATTCATCTTACTAGTGGAGCAGATAAGCATAACGAAATAGAAAATGGTTGGCGAAACAGATTGAATTTGTGGACGGAAAGCTAAAGAACGAAAGAGCGCAAGGGGGAAAATGCAAAGAAGAAGAAAAACACAATGATTATTAAACTTAAAGATCAAAGAACTTGGTGTATTACAGAAACGAAGTAATTATACCAATGGTATGAATGCAACTATACACTAGGCATAATGCGTTTGATGGAAAACTAGTAGCCAGAAGGGTTAGTTGCTATTTGAGGTAGAACATTAGAGCAGAGATATATGGAATGGGGATTCCAATTGATAATTAGGGGGGCTCCAGAGAAAAATATTATAAAAGGTAATATAAATCATAGAATAACCAAAGATCACAATGAGAAATTTTGACAAGATAACCTAACTGAATCAAGTTGTATAAAATTCTCTGGATCCATCCGCTTTCTCTACACTGTCTCTTCTCTAGACACTCCATCCCCATCCCACCTCTTGTTTCTCTACACTATCCAAGTTTTTATCATTGATTTTTCTCCCAAAAAAGGACAATTTTCTTGACTGCTATTGTTCCTCTTCACAAATCATTTCATCCAGATACGATCAAAAAAGCTAATCACTTCATCCCGATTGAGAACATAGATTGTGCTTTCATCTTTTTGCAACACTTGTGTTCGCCAAACTCTATAAGGTCAAGAAGATATAGTGGTTCAGTTCTACTCGTACTAACATCTTCCAAGAATGAATATGACAGCTAATAAAATTGAATGCTAAGATGGATGAAAATTAAAGGCCATTGTTTACATTAGAAAGACAAGACTCTTACGGTGTGGATGATATCAAAAGCATCAAAATTTTGAACAAGGATGCTAGCAATCCACTGTGCTTTTCACGTTTGATTAAGTATAAAGTCCCTATCATCAGAGATTGAAAATAAAATCAGTTATATTCCATGATAAGAAGGATGTCAAAAAGGCATCTTGAAAAGAAGACCTAAAAAGATTGACATGATTCTAAATTTGCAAACAATTTAACTTTAAACCTACAACTTCACCTTTAATGAGATGATTTATAGCCACAAAAATATCTATGGCTTATTTTAGACCACAAGTTTGAAAAGTCATCAAACTTTTCTTAAACTCTGATCCAAGTCAAACTATGTCATTCTTTGTGGAACAAAGGGAGTAGCAATTAGTATGTTTTTCTGGATATATTTTTTTTTTTTTTTTGATAAAGTAAATAATCTTATTGATAATGAAAAGGAAAAACTCCCATTTACAAGATGTATACCAAAAAGTAGAGAACCTACATCAAATGGTTCTCTACAAAAGAAACCCAATCATCTATACACATTGGAACCTCATGGGTACACCAAAAGGAAATGAGAAGCAAAAGACTACTATGCATCTTAGAAACCATACTCTCAACCCCTTCAAAAGCTCTCATGTTTCTCTCTATCCATATAACCCACATAATTGCTAATGGAGCTACATCCCATGCTCTCGATCTCCTCTTCCTCTTTCTAAAGGCCCAACTATACATCACTTCCTTCACAGTAGCCGGCATCACCCAATCAACTCCGAACCATCTAAGCACTACTCCCCACAATTGCGAGGCTATTTGACAATGTAACAAGAGATGGTTCACATCTTCTCTAGAGCATCTACACATGAAACACCAACTCACATAATTTATCCTCCGCTTCATTAAGTTCTCAACGGTCAGAATCACACTCCTAGCTTCCAACCACACAAAGAAACACACCTTCCTAGGCACCCTGGCGATCCAAATAGAACTGAAAGGAAAATTTGATTCCTCCCTCACAAGCAAACTACAATAATATGCTCTGACTGAAAATAACTCATCTGAACTCCCCTCCCATCTCCACACATCATTAGAATCCTTCCCTGAGTTATATCCATACAATAGCTCAAGCAGGTTCTGAAATTCACCCATCTCCCAATCCTGAAGGTTTCTCCTGAACCTTAGGTCTCAATGGACTTCTCCCGCCTGTGCTCCACGAACTTGCAGGACAGTCATCTATTTCTGGCTCGGTAATTAGAACATGCTGGGGAACAACACCTTAAGCTCACTTTGCCCACACCACCTATGACCCCAAAAACTAACTCTACTTTCATTCCCTACCTTAAAACTAATATGACTTCTAAATCATCCCACCCCTTCATGATGCCCCTCCAAGACCACACCCAATCGGAACATTCATATCTCTAGTTCTCCACCCCCTTCACGCATCCCATATTTCTCCGCTACTACCCCCTCTCCATACCGCCTCCTCCTCCAACCCAAACCTCCAGATCCACTTCCCTAGCAATACTTTGTTGAAAACCTTAAGATCTTTCACCCCAAGGTCGCCCCAAATCTTCGGAGAGGTGACAACTTCCCAATTGACTAAATGAAACTTCTTATGCCATCCGTCGCATCCCATAAGAAATTTCTTTGAAGTCTTTCCAACTTATCTATCACAGAACATGGAACCTGCATTAATGACATGTAGTATGTTGGCATGCTCGACAAAGTGCTTTTAATTAACACTTCATTCCCCCCTTTTGACAAATACCTCTTCTGCCACCCCGCTAGCCTCTTTTCAACTCTCTCAATCGCCGGATTCCACACCGCAAGATCCTTTGTAGACGCCCCCAACGGTAAACCCAAGTAGGTAGAAGGTAAAGCACCTATTTTAAAACCCAACACGTGCTAGATCATCCATATTACCCACCTCTCCCACCGGGATGATTTCACAGTTGCTTAAGTTAATCTTCAAGCTAGAAACAACTTGGAACCAAACAAGAGTCTGCCTCAAATACAATAACTGAGAGGCATCTGCATCGCATAAAACCAAAGTATCATCTGCAAATAAAAGATGGGATATCCGCACCTCCCTCACACCCCTAAACGCGGCAGAGAAATCCCTCAAAAGGCCTCCTGCCACGACCCTATCCATTATTCTGCTCAACACTTCCATCACCAAAATGAACAGCACGGGAGATAATTGATCACCTTGCCTCTAACCCCTCGAACTCCCAAAGAAACCACACGGACTTCCATTTACCAATACAAAAAATATAGCTGTAGAAACACAACTCATAATCCACTTCTCCCCGAAACCCATCAACATCATAATACTATCCAAAAAAATTTCTGGGATATATGTAAGCCACCAGTTGAGATATTGGCTTTTCTTGTTTCTTTGTACATCTTTTAGGACAATTTTCGCAGAGATACTTTTGATTACTTGAATAAGTGTTATTAAAGTCCAAAGGGAAAATCTTTCCACCAGTGAGGATATCATACGTTAAACCACAAAAACAAAGAGAATATCAAATCTGAAGTACAAAGGGCAAGTTTTCCAATTCATGTAAATTATGTGTGGTTGAATTTAAAATAAAGGGTATTTCTTTAATATTCAAGACCGGATGGGAGGTAAGTTGTTGCAGAAAGAAGCCTTAGAGATGTCAGTCCCCTAAGGTAACCTAAACAATTAAAACGAAAACAAGAGAAGAGCGCTACTTCAAACGAAACTAAACTACCTCAAATTGAGCAAAATTTATGATGTACCTGAGTGCAATTGCATCAAAATCTGTCCAAGCGAACTTGAGAGTGCCATAAATGACCCACATTTAGCTGATTCCTTGAATTCAGCAACCTGAAGAAAAACAGATGATGGAGCATCCAGCATAGCTCTGATAGCAGAGGCAGCTGCAACCCGTGCCTAGAAATGACCAAGTACTCAATGTTAGTATCAGAAACGCCATGCTAGAATTCAGGTGATGCTTTCATGTACAGGTTATGAATGTACTAAATTAACACATTGCTGTCAAATACTTCTCCTTTAGTTGCATATACTACTTTTTTTGGACAGCCCCCTCCCTCCTTAACCTAAGATAGAGCTGATGGGAAGGATAAATGATAGGAAAAAATAAAATAAAAATACCTTGAGAAATGGATCAAACAGCAAACAACTCATCAGTGTTGCCTCATACCTCCTGTAAATAGCAACAGAAAAGGGGGTAAAAAGCAATGGCGGACACACCAAACAAGGTAAGAAAGCAAATCAGGGAAATGAGAAAATTTTGAATCATTCCATAAATTATTTGAGAGGATAATAAATCAATAAACTGAGAAAAAATCTTAACCTTGGTTGTAGGACATCGGTAGATGGTAAAAGCATTGTCCACTGAGCCGTAAATGATTTAGGATCAGCTAAACAAAGGTCCTTCAAAAAAATTCAATTATTCAAATAATTTAGCATCACGTAAAAAAAAAAAAAAAAAGGAAGAAACACACACACACACATTGTTCCATGAGATGTCCATGTCAACTATGGACGACCACTGGCCAAATTGCTCATTTCCAATATCCCACACACAATGGGGATGTGTTCAAGCACATCAATTGCTAGTCGACTGAATATAGTAAGGAGATTCATCGAGAAGGAGATATCACCAACTTAAATGGGGAAAAAAAACACATATATGAAGGAAAGGAATGCTAGAATGTTTGAAAGCAAATATGAATCTGTAATTACTGTTAAATACTCCCTCCGGTCCATATTATTTGATTTTTTGGTTGTTTCACGTAGATTAAGAAATTCATCTTTTCGCATTAATTAAAAAGGTCATTTACGAAATTAACTTTTGTCTCTTTCAAATTTACTTATAGAAATTTGTTAGGACTTTTAAAAAATGTATTTAGATCATTTATTGACAAGGGTATATTTGGGAAGAACTATCTAAAAGCTTCTTGAACTTTGAACAAATCAATTATTTTGGACCAAGGATAAAAGGCCAAAAAATCAAATAAAGTGGACCGGAGGGAGTACATATGTATTTCTCTCTTAATTTTTTGGTGTAACATGGCAAATGCAAATGATACCGAGGCCATGATAGACTTTTTGAGCTCACTGCATGACATGTAGTGATGCTACCCCCTGTATATAATTTTTACAGCACACTTTTGTTACTGAATTTCAATAAAATTCTTTTAACGATCAAAAAAAAAAACCCCCACATATATGAAGTATTGCACAAAGCATACAAAATAAAACACACGATATTGCAACTTACTCTCTACTTATCAAAATAAAAAGATATTGCTAACTTAATCAAGAAAACACACATGATCCAAATAGCTAAAATTGTGATCCATGAAGCACTTTGAGCCATTTTACATGTACAAATCAGAACAGTCAAAAAGTCAGATTAGCAGGCTAACTGCATCATCACCCATATTGGCAATGGTTAACCAAGAAAGAAACGAGGATAAGAGAAAGGTATAACTTTGGAATATGTGTTCTAAACTTTTAATAGCTGTAAGTTTTATATTTAATGTGATTATTGGATTTTTAATTTTTATTTATAGAACTAATTGCAATTGTAAAACAATCAATGGAAGGGTTTATAAGAAATTGCTAGTGTGAAACACCGCATCGTGCAGGGAGTAAAAAAGAAGTGAGGATCCGAACCATTCCAAAATCAACAACTCTTAATTTTTTTAGTAGAACCTTCCGGTATCATCTCGGATAAGACGTCTTTAGAAATTGATGTGAATTTTTTTTTTTTTTTGATAGATGTTAATATGAATGTTCAATACACATAACATCAAGGATACAAGATATCCAGGACCATGAAACGAATTGCAAAAAAAAGCTAGTGTGGAAGGCAAACTTGACAGATGATGAGTTGGTGTTAAAGGCAAATTTAACTATGGAAATTGAGGAAATGGCAGCACATGAGCAGACGGCATGGAGGCAAGAGGTCTAGAATTTTGTGGTTAAAACAATGAGATAAAAACACAAAAAATTTTCACAGAGTGGCAAATGCTCGTAGAAGGTTCAATCAGATTGACAAGCTCATGGTTAATGGGGTAGAGATCAATGATATGGAGGCTATCAGACGTGAGGCCGTGACTTTTTACCAAAATCTTTACTCAGAAAGAGAATCTTGGAGACCAAAATTCCAATCAATTTCTCAAGAAGAACAGGAAGAAATGGAAAAAGATTTTGAGGAAGAGGAGGTGTTTAATGGATTGAAAACGTGTGCAACAGAGAAAGCTCCAGGACCAGACGGATTTTCGATGGGGGTTCTTCATACATTGCTGGGATGTAGTGAAACAAGATATAATGGACATTATGAGAAATTTTCACAATCAAGAGTTTTTTGAAAAAAGTTTTAATTCCACTTATGTGGTTTTGATTCCTAAGAAGAGTGGAGCAAGAGAGTTGAAAGATTACAGACCAATACGTTTGATAGGAAGCATATACAAGATTATTTCTAAAGTCTTGACGGAAAGAATGAAGAAAGTGATGGACAAGTTGGTGAACAATCAACAAATGGCTTTTATAAGGGGAAGACAGATCATGGATGCAGTTCTTGTAGCAAATGAGTGTGTTGATTCAAGAGTGAAGTCCAAAGAACCTGGACTTTTGTGCAAGCTAGATATTCAAAAGGCTTATGACCATGTTAATTGGAATTTTTTAATTGAAATAATGAGAGACATGGGGTTTGGCAGGAAATTGATAGGCTGGATCAAATTCTGTATTTCAACAGTTAAGTTTTCTGTGCTAATTAATGAAAGTCCTGAAGGTTTTTTCTCCTCTCAGAGAGGACTTAGACAGGGAGATCCTCTATCTCCTTTTCTTTTCATCATAGCAATGGAGGGTTTTAACAACATGATGATGAAGGCAGTCGACAATGAATGGATCAGGGGTTTTCAAGCAAATAACAGGTTGCAAAATAGTGTCACCATAACGCATTTGCTATATGCAGATGACACATTGGTTTTTTGCGAGGCTACTATGGGAAATGTCATGCATCTTAGACTAATACTAACTATTTTTGAAGGCATTTCTGGATTACATGTCAATTGGGAAAAAAGTACGGTTTATTCCGTGAATCAAGCTGATGATGTGCATATTATGGCAGGGATACTGGGGTGCGGTGTGGGTACTTTACCCACTACTTATTTGGGTTTGGCTTTAGAAGCAAAAAACAAAGCAATGGAGATATGGAATGGGGTCATTGAAAAATGTGAGAAGAGACTTGCAACATGGAAGGCACAATATCTATCTCTCGGGGGCAGGGTGGTTCTTATCAATAGTGTATTGGATTCGCTCCCAACATATGTCATGTCACTCTTTCCATTACCAGTCAACGTGGAGAAGAGGCTCGACATTTTGAGGAGGAATTTTTTATGGCAAGGAAACTCAGGAAAAAAGATTTTCAACTTGGTAAGATGGTCAAATGTTATCAAGACAAAGAAGGAGGGGGTCTAGGCATAAAAAAATTGAGAATCCATAATAAAAGTTTATTGTCTAAATGGTTATGGAAATTTACCAGAGGAGCATGGACTGTGGAGGAATGTGATTACACAGAAGTATGGAAACCAAGATGAGTGGCACACAAAATCAGTTAACACACCCTTTGGTGTGTCAAACTGGAAAGCAATAAGAAGGCAATGGGATGATTTTTCCAAGCACATCAGATTTAAGCATGGTAATGGGAGAAAAATTGCATTCTGGAATAATAATTGGTTAGGACACGGACCTCTTAGAGATACTTTCCCATAGATATATAGCCTTACTAATCTCCCTGAAGCAAAGCTTTGGGAGGTTAGGGATCAACATGGTTGGAACCTTTCTCTTAGAAGACTTCTAAATGATTGGAAATTTTCAAGGATAGCTGAATTGTTCAAGAGTCTTGAAAAGTTTACAAACTTCAGTGAATGTGAAGACATTATGGAATGGAATGTAGGTAGGGGCAAGCCATTTACTGTGAGAGCAGCCTATCCAGCTTATAGCAACCGTGAACAACAGGAGGCCTCATGGCCATGAAGGATGATTTGGAAAACTCAAGTTCCGCTAAAAGTAGCCTGTTTCTCTTGGCTAGTCAGTAGAAGAGCTTGCCTGACACACGAAAATTTGCAAAGAAGAGGATTTCTACTAACTTCAAGATGTTTTCTATGCAATAACCATTCAGAGGATAATAGTCATCTACTCCTACATTGCCCTGTCACCTATAATCTTTGGCAATTTACCTTATCTTTGGCTGGAGTCAAATGTTGTATGCCTAAATACACTCAGGATATGCTAACAGCTTGGAGTCAATTGGGAGGAAATATCAGACACAGAAAGTGGTGGTGTGCAATACCTCACTGCATATGATGGACAGTGTGGAAGGAAAGGAACGGCCGATGTTTTGAAGATACTAGGAATCCTATTCAGAAAGTGAAATTGAATTGTATCTTGCTACTTCATTTTTGGTGCAAACATCAATTTGTAAATGAAACTGATTCTCTGATTCAGTTCTTAGAATCATTATAGATAGTTTGGTTTTATCTTAATGTAGGACTAAGCCACCTCCTTGTACATTTTTTATGTTGCCAGCACAATTTGTGCTGATGAATATATGTTACCATTATCAAAAAAAAAAAAAACTAGTGTGGAGGTACCTGGATACAGTTGATTGCAGCTAATCTAGTCTTAGCATAGGGTGTATTGCAAGTGCCCCGCCCTGATCCATCACTGTCACTGTTTTCTGAATCAGATGACAGTGTAACATATTTAAGCTCAGTAGAACTTATTGATATATCATCCTTCAACTGCAAACTTTTCATATTTTTATTTCGTAAGTGTGGAGGCATATATCGTCCTGTTTGTGATTTTGAAGATTCTGTCGATTCTGGCTTCATGCTCACAGAAGTAATCTGCTTCTTATCGGCAACAGCAAACATATCATGTGATTTATTAGCAAGGCCATAATGTAGAAAGTTCCTCAAAGCCACAACAAGACCTGCGACCTAAGAAATAGAAGTACATGGATTACAACTTCTAAAGTCTAAGTCAACTAACATCGTGTTTATCTATAAAGAAATGGAGAAAAGGAAATAAAGCAAGAATATTGTTGACATCAGAGAAGACAATGCAGTCATCCTTACATGGCCAGATAACGATCCCTTGGGATCTGTAAGAACCAAGTGTAGGCAATGTAGAAGTGAGGTATAAAACCTGGAGAAAAGATCTGCCACCATGTTATTGATACGAAAATCAAAATATTAAATACACATAAGCAAATACTAAGCAGAGAACAAACAACCCAACCCTCTCTCCTGTTCCCCGCCGAAGAAAAGAAAAACTAAAAGCAAAGAAATTAGAAGGATACCTGGCAGTGGCTCCATCTTCCTTAACATGACCCTTAGTGCCCACAATATCCAAAATATTTCTAAGGATCTAATTCACAAACACAAAATCCAAAAATTAAAAACCACACGCAAATTTCAGAAGGCACGTAAGGCAATCTAAGCTAGAATACAAAATACACACCTCAATTGTTGATTGCCAAGCGTCAACTGGTAAAGAAGCTCCAAATCTCAAATATACTTCACTGATCATAGTAAAAGCTACTGTTTCGACTTCCCATGAACTATTATAACCAGATATCTTTTTCTTGCCACTTGAGTTTGCCTCTAGTTGAAGAACAGAAACAATTCTAAGGAGGAGATTTAGTAGCTGAATATGTTCAGCTAACAAACCATTCCCTTCACTCGCAGCCAAAAGACATCTGAATATAGTAGACGCAAGATACAAGAATCAGAAACATACAACAAACAATAGCACGATTGTGGTGCATTCGAAATAACAGAGAACAGACCTTGAAGTCTCGGAACATTGTTTAATAGCTCTAACGACAGAAACATCACCGGTATTCACCTTCTCAAGTGTATCAACAATGTTTCTTAAGGAGTCAAATAAAATAGGCCAAGAACTATAACTCATATTTAAAGAAGCAGGATTATTTGCATAATAATATACCTGCAGAACAGCAAACAGTATTAATCAAGTACAGTATATGATATGTAACATTTATACTATCAATCATTGATTAACAGAACGCTTATTCTATGATATGACATGAACAAACACTATGCTGCATTTCAAACTAAAATTTATTGGTACCTCCAGCTCAAACATTACCTAATTGTATAAGATGTTCACTTAATTGATTCAAATTTCTTACTTTAGGATAAATAATATTCTTGAAAATTTCACTTACAAAGTGTATTTTGGAGCAAGTTCACTCGCAGGTCGCGGAGAAGAGTTGTCGATTTTGGTGAAGAAGAAGCTCCCTCCTGATTTGAAATTGGGCCATAACAAATTGAATCCGGGTCGGGTTTAGTCACCGGATGATTTTCACTAGTAGTCACTTTTAATGGTGTTATCTAAGACATAGCCAGTGTTTAACGTTAAGTATCCTCACATAGCCGGGCCAGCAAATGGGTACCACTATTCTGTTGTTACAAGACTTCCTGATTTCCATGCACAGGTCACACATTTTTACCTATGAGAATTTCTTTTCTTTTTTAAATAAGGTTGGGTATGAGAAATTTATGGCCATTACTCTTTTATTCAAAAATCCTCATAATCTCTTTCAAGATAATGGAGTTTGTTATTACTATATTAGAAGATCCTTGTGTTTCAACCAATTAGGCTATTTTCGTCATTTAAATTTAAGTTAACTTTGGAGTTTTACTCCATGGAAATCAGAGCTTTAGGAAGTCTGGCCCCACTATTTTTATGGATTTCAAATCTCCAAGTAAAAAAATTAAAAAGCTACGATGCCAAGCATACAAGCGAATATTAAACAATTCCATCTCTATTTGTTGACAATCTATTTTATTGTAGCTTCCTTAGGAACTTTGACTGACCAAACTTCTGAAAAGTTGTACAATTAAAAAGATCACAAATTATTGAAATAGTGTTATAAGTATCATTTTCTTCTCTAATAATGGATTCATCAATAGCATTGAGTTAATTTATTCATAATAAATAATTTTACATAATTATCATATAAAAATATCCATTAAAAAGAGATCCAGACAACTCCATCCGTTACGGTTTATATGAATTTATTTTCTTCATAGCCCATCCAAAGAAAAATGATCATTTTCTAGATCTAAAAAATATTTAATTCCAAATATTTAAAAGGATGCATGATCTAGCAACACAAATTCTATGGCTTATTTTAGACCAAAAGTTTCTATAAATGTTCATTTCTATGTAAAACTTTGTGCTCAGTAAAATGTGTTCACATAAATTATATCAAAGGGAGCATTAAAAATTGTATTTTTTATGTTAAGTTTAAAAGTACCAGACAACTAAATTGTTAGAATTAATTACCAGATTTTATTGTCAACCTCATGTCATGGATTGTTGTGGTTATTTAACAAAGACAAATAAATCTTTGTATAGCATAAATAGATTTGGGTTCATCAACATTAACTAATTAAGTGTTGAATTACCAATAATCCAATGTATTACAGTAAGTTGAGAAGGACCAATTGTTATAATTAAACATATATAATTATATAATAACTATGGTTATTACAATATTAATAATAAATTAAGGATTGAAAGACGCTTCATAGTTATTTCATATTTATAGAAAATGATAATAGAATCTTTGAGAAAAGATATGTAATATTAAATATAAACAACATTATATGGAAACATAGTTCTACACTTATTATTTTTTCTAAAGTAGAATTTTTTAAAATAAAAAAGAAAAAAAGAAGAAGAAACAATTAAAAATAACCAGTTGGATTTGCGCCAGTGTTGTAGACTATTTTCATAATTTTATTGAAGGTTTAATTAAAGTTTTAACATCGTCAAGTTTAGAACAACTTTACATCCATCAATTGTTTAATTATTTTTCTTTTTTAATAATTTTGCAGTGAACGGCAAATTGCTCTCTCACCTATATTATTTAGAAATTAAATAAAAGATAAAATAGTAGCATACAAACTCTTCACATTCAGCAAGCTGCATAATTAAAAGATTACACTTAATATTTTAAAATCAAACAAGATATTTATACCATAAAAATAAAAGCAATTTATTATAATTGTCAAACGAAAATGCCGATCCACAAAAAAACATTAAACTATTACTTGTTTCCAAATCGAATAAATTAGCACTTTTGCCCTTAGGTTTAAATAAACGAGGAAGTATATAATTTAATAATTTGTAAACTAGGATAATTACTTGATAATATATTGTCTATACATGTCTCATGAATATTAAATGTTGAATTATTTTAAAAATATTATTCCATGCATTAAAATTTTAGTAGAGAGCGACCGAATAATTATTAACAACACATTTTATATAAAGCATTAACGAAATTTTTGAAAAAACAAATAAAAATAATATAGAAGAGAAAGGACATTACCAAAAACCATGATTTTACACTTTCTTCCATTCATTTACTCATTCATGTACTAATAAAATTTCAAAATGAGAAATCAAAACATAAAAACCAAAATAAGAAAAAATGTAAGCAATTGGGCCCGTGTTGTACACGGGACATACAAATCTAGTTTATTAATAAGTCTTTCTGTTTTAGATTTGTTTTTCCTAGAGGTACGAGTAAACATTATGAATAAATCGTGTTGCGTGCGATGTGGTATGGACACAACTCTTATTGAAACAAACATTAGAATGACTTAGTTCCTTCCAAGACTTTCGATAAAATTACGACAATATAGAGAGTAACAATGTGGTCTTGCACAAGGACGACACGTACAAATCGAGAATTAATCCATGTAAAAAATTAAATCATCAACTTCACCATTACCTCTGAACTTTAATTGAAAAATTATTCTATTGGTAGAAGAATATCATCAATAGAGGGATGAGTGTGTAGCTCTAAAAGGTGAGAAACTCTTTTACTCAATAACAAAAATTAGGGCAGTTAATGAAAGGATTGATGTATGGATTCGGCCATTTAAAAAATGAGTTATCTATAACAGTATCTTGCTATAGTAGCTAAAAAATGTCCAAACAAACAACGTCACATAGAGGTATGAATCTAAAACTTAATTACTTCAAAATGATTGTTAGTGGTTCAAGACGGGTAAGTAATTGACCATAAATTTTTTTCTTGAAAAAAGGAATGCCTATATAGGTGCCAAGTTAATGCACATGCACAACTTTGGATCCAGTTTGCCACCTCTCCACCTCTGCCTCCAATATTTGATTTAGGCGGTCTTTCTTTTTCCTTCTTTCTCAACTTATCCACAAATGACAGTTAATCCTCAGGCCTCAGGTCAAGGGACAATAAATATAAACTATAGGTACTTGTTAAACTTGTACAAGATATAATAGACACCTATTAAAAAATTCAATTTAAAGAAGACAACAGAATCTAAAGTTGGAAAATAAGCCCTATGCTGGAAAATTGTTAATGCTGAAATGTGCATTACAATTTTATATTTCATAGAGGTGCAGATCCCATAATCAAGTACAATGATCATACGGACCAGTTTTACAGCCAAGTACAAAATATAACCAGTGAACATGTCGGCAGGGTTGGCATGAAACAGTCACAGTAGAGTGCAGATGCTAAGCCATCTTAGTTGCGTTCTTCAGAGCAGCTAATTTTTACCGAGGCCCATCAAAATGTTGAGCCATTGAATCCAAAAAATGGGCGCTGCACACAAAGAAAACGAATTATGGTTCAGATATCACAGTGACCAAATCTTTACATTGATGTAAACATGGTGAAGAATATAGCGCACAAGAATCATCCGCCTAAATGCAGCGTTTACTCAAGCTTCTGCCAGTTTAGCATAAACAATGCAACCAAAAAGTAGGTCCCAAGTACAATTCCTCTTCTTTATGTTTGGTAGATCAAACTCCAATAAAATTTAACCATTCATCACAGTTTGAGCAGGACTCTATGTGATAAAGCTAGTGCAGTTTGTTAGTAATTAGCAGAAGGACATCGAGTTAAAAATCCTACGCAATCTCAGCTCATATTAACATGAAATTTGTTTTCGAGATGGTTAACCTTAAATAGCTCTTTTTCACATTTCATCTAATGAACCAATTCAACCTATGCTCAATTGTCATGCAACTTTAAAAGAACAAACATGGTCTGAACTTCGGTAGAATTCTGATTCTTTAATCATCAAGACAAAGGATGGGACTATGCATAATTTAATCATAAATTCTATCTTTGTTCAAGTAAAGACTTACCGGAGAATCATAAAACTTTATATAGAATCTGTCACCGTCTATCGACAGCTTAGTCTGAAGAATCTCTGCAATGGTAGAACTAAGTTTACCATTAACACTAGGTCCAAGACCCCCAATGGAGATTAATTCTCCATAAGCAGCAGGTGCTTCAGTACCAGCAAATGCAATAGGAACTCCCCCATTCAACAATATCATCACATACTGCCAAACAAACAATCTAATCAACAACATACTCAGTGTTATCCCTCGGGTCTAGATAGGGTGAGGTGTACCGCAAACTTTACTACCTTGATTAAGATAGAGAGGTTGTTTCCGATAGACCCTCGGTTCAAAAAAAACATTTTTGAAAACAGGTTTGGAAAAGAAATCATAGACTTTTCTAAGGGGAATATCATCAAACAAGTATAAGTCAAATATAAAAACAGAAATGAAAGAAAAGAGGGAACTTAACTGACTCGGGTTTGCCAATGATTTTGGAAACAGCTTTAGTAGCATCTTTGAGAATATCAGAAGCTACTACTGTATCTACTGGTACATTTGTGAATAGATTCAGTGTTGGCATTTTTCTGAATTTTTGTTTGGAGAAATGGGTGGTTTATAGTTATGAATCAGTTGATAGATATTGTTAGGAGAGGCTCTCTTGTTTTTTATATTTTAGCTCGTTATGATCGTGACTCTTCTTTAATTTGTTTCTTTTCTAGCCTATTACCTTATCGGCACTTTGACATACATATCATTTCCAGAATTTTTAATCACTATGCCAACTTTGAATAACACAAAAAGAATATTTTCACTTTGCTATGCTAATCAATGTTTTAAAAGGCCTAGGACGAAATATTGTATCATATGGTCGGACGTTTGGTGTGATGGGCTGGACAAGTTTAATGTATTTTTATTTTTAATATAGTTTAACTAAAATCAAAAAGTTAAAGTAGATTAAAATACGAAATGTTCCGAATTTAAAATCATAAAAATAGGCACAAAGCATCTTGGGTCCGAGAGAAGGCCCCATGTAAAGGGCGTGTGAATAACTCAAAAAGTGAGAACTGTAAAAACATGTTAGAATAACTTGCCAAGCATCATATATTTTTACTTTTATACTAGAGCATAATTGACAAAAATAGTTTGGGGTGTATAATACAGACAATCTAAAGGAACAAACAGTGCATTGACTATCAGTACATACAAGTTTAATGATCAGTCATTGCATCATTCCTCTACAAGTTCGTCAGCTATGAACTGATCTTTATATTTCATCCGCAGCTCAACCAACAGATTAAAATACTCTGGACTTTCATGCTCTGATTGTTCTCCACAGGCTACTCCCATATCTCAGTTATCCGACTCAATATTCTTCATTTTTGCCATCCAAAATCTCTAATTTCGCTAAAACAATGGAAACTACAGTACAGCTTTCACATTATCAAAACTAAAAGAACAAGATTGTCTACAACTCAAGCACACAATAGAAGTTATAGCAACATTACCAAATGCTTGGTGCATGTCAATAAACTCAAAAGAACACCAAGAAAACTTTCACCAGCAGCCAGAGCTATACAACAGGAAGATTTTCTCTAACGCCAACACAATTCATCACATATAAGGTTGATCTTGAAATCATAGCAACACAGGAAACCAAAGGGCATATTGTAAAGCATATTGTAAAAATTTTGATGCCTTTCTAAATATACTTTTGTCTAGAGATCAGATACTGCGCTAAAGAACGTATAACTCATAGAGATCAGAGGCTCTGCGTTGCTGCATAGACCTTAATCTTGGGGGAACAGTAGCAGCAGTGCTACTTTGACCTGAATGGCTGTGTCTAAATCCGCCGCCATCTATGTCCTTTTCTCACATCAGCGAAGCCAGCTCAAACTTTACTTCAAGTGCAATAAGCGTAAAGATTGCAGCATATAAGGCAAGAAGGGAAGTCCTTGCGCATTTGACAGCCAGAAGGGTTGCCAGTGTGCTGTCTTCTTCCACCATATCTTGCATTGCACTATCTCCAAGGACGTTTTATTTTTCAGACCTGGCCCTCCAGCAAATACGTCACAGGAAAGAGATCCACAAGAAGTGAAAATACCCATGGCAGAAGCTTTGTGCTTGAAGCAGATGGGAAGTGAGTAACGACAAGATACCCAGTGAGATCCCACTAGAAAAGATGAGGTGTACGCAGACCTTTCCCTACCTTGTGAGAGGTAGAGAAGTTTTTTCCGATGGGAAATGAGTGAAAACAACAAATACCGAAGTACAGACCATGGTGACAACAATGAGGGTGTGGAGGATTGCTGATATGTAAATTCCAAGAGAAATGCCAGTAGCAATGACAAAATATGTCCTTAATTCAACGACATATTCAATGGGGATGGTGGAAGTAACAGATGTCAGAGTGAGCAGAATCACAACAATAAGCAGCCATGAGGGCCATGTGGGCTTTGATGTGAAGAAGCCATAAATAGAAATATCATCAGCACATTGACGAGCTGCTTTGATTATGTCTGAGCGGTAAGTCTATGACAACAGGATTGGTGGCTGCATTAGGATAAACAACAAACCTATTGCGACCACCAGCACCAAGCATCTCTTTAGACTGCAAGATAAAGAGAAAAAGCTCCTAATTACTCGAATCCAGTCAAGGAATCCAACTAAAGCAAAGATTTTTATAAGAGGATATTTGTTAGGATGATGCACTTACACAATGTAACATAAGTATCCCTATTCGATGAGCATGAAATGTTTCACAAACAGTTAAGCACAAGACAAAACTTTAACACTAATTAGGCTTCCCAATTAAGGTGGAGAAAACCAACTGGGAGTGGATATCATAAGCAAACAGTCTTGCTTTGAAGAGTCCCAGTATTCCATCACAATCACAGTGTATAAAGACGCTTGAAGAGTTCTGGATATCTTAAAGCAAAGGAAAATTTTACCTCTCTTCTAGAACCAATATGCAAAGAGTGTCATAAAAGAAAATCAACATGTTAGCACATTTCGTTTTTGAGTAATAGATTTAACCCATTAACAATCACTGATCTAATCATTGACAATTCAATGAAAAAGAAAGGAACAAAACATCAGAACAAATGAATTCGAGGGAATACCATAACATGTGAAAACTGAAGTGCAAAAATCGAAACGTAAGCCAATCCCGTCAAGAGGAAGCAGGAGCCTAAAAGCAAACCATCTGAAGGAGATCTACCATTCCACCATTGAAGAGCTTTAAATATTGTTTCCCGACAGAACCAAACCGATAAAGCAACAACAGCAGTATGAGCATAACCTTGCGAAGGTTTCATCTTTTGAGGCAGTTCTCGACTTACCCCAGCAAGGTAAACAAATTAGGAAATTGGAAGAAGGATCACAAGTTTTTGTTGTGCTTGGAAGCAACTGATGGGAGTGGAACAAACTGCAAGCAACTGATGGGAGTGGAACAAACTGCATATTGAAGAAAGGTCACATATGTCAAATATTTTCTTTTTTGGGTTTTCCATTGGCTAAACATGTCAAATGTCTGGATCACTAAAACGTGGTCTAAGATGCTTGAGCGCTTCACAGACACAGACACGTTCAAGCAACAATGTTGTGCTATTCCAATGTATTAAACTTCGAATATCCATTTCTAATGATATTATGGCAAGGATTCCTCTAGGAAAGTAGATTATATTTTGTTTACAGCCTGCCCACAAAGATATGAATATAGAACATGCCAAAATGTTTGCTTACAGTGTGAAAGCTGTAAGGTATGTTTCCATTGTTATAGCGAAATTAAAGATCTTGGATGGAAACAATGAAGAATATTGAGTCGGATAAATGAGACATGGGACTAACCTCTGAAGAACAATCAGAGCAAACTGTTCTTTTTCCATGTGAGTTGCAGAACAGTTATGCAGCTGGTCCAGTTTCAACAACATATCCATTAGATTAGGTGTTAAAGAACTCATGATATCAACCCTGTCAAAAATGTATGTCAATGCAATAGATAAAATCAAAATAATAGATTCACTCAGTACTCAAGCTATGTCATCAACCACGGAAAGATGCCACAGCCATGGAAATCTTGACCTGAGTAAATAGTTTTCCCAAGTAAAGAATACAAGAACAGAGTCAAAATGAACATAAAGAACAAGTCCCACTGTTGCACAACTCACTTGTGCTATGTTTGAACTTGTCACGGCGTTGTTGCTTTGAAATGTACTCATATTGTTGTTGTCTAATTTACTTTTTTTAAAGTATGGTAACATTCATATTGCAAGGATGACTGAAAGGTAACTATTTCTTAGATTTACATCAACAAAGTTAATTTGAAATTGGAAGAGAAATGACGTTCTCCACATTTCTTTTCCCCTCTCCATATTCTTGTGGTTTATCGCTTATCAGGATGAAGAGAAGCTTAACGATACTTTATAGTGCAAGGATGAGAAGATGCATCACTACTTTACAACAAGACCCTCTAAGCTTAAGGAAATGGTCTGGCGGTAACAATTAACAAACAATACAGATAATAAGCTTCGAACATCTTATGTTCTGCATTGTAATATCTCTAGCATTCAAACAGGAAACCAAAGTCTAATTCTCAGCTATGAATATCAACAGTTGCAAGAAATGATCTTTCTTCGAGCATTCCATATCCTATATCCCTTTCTTCTTAACTACAGTAGCAGCATGTCGAGAGGAAATATATCACCAACTTTGCTGCAGCACTGCCAATACTAAAGGACACGCTGCAGCACTGAACTAATATATAACAGTAAAACAGAAACTAAACCAACAACCTAATCTTGGAAAGGTGATTGAAAACTACAACACTACCTAGATATGGTTTGTTATTTGGTTCCTATCTCTCAGAAAAGGCCTTATTTGGCAATATCACGAGAAGAGCGAGCTTTGTGTCAACTCTGTAGTTTTTCTTTTTTTTGATAAAGTAATAATTCATTCATGTTTGGGTTAAGAATAGGCCGGTATACAAGAGTATACAAAAAAAAAAAAAAGTAGAAAACCTAAAAAAAACCAACTCTGTGAGTATAGGCTCTGCCTTCGGAATTCACCACTAACCATTGTACAAATGCTCCAACAGTGACGAAACAAGTCTGCAAAAGCAAACAGGTAACTCGGACTGTGTTAACTGCATCAGCAGACGTAGATGTTGGTTTCCATGAGCAGCAAAATGAACTTACAAACAGGCCAGGATATCTCAATCAGTTTTTCAGGAATCTTCATCTAGGACGAAGGAGAATAAGCCCGAGTTTCATGGACTGCTCTCTAAGGCTTCCGATTCTGGTGTATGACCATGCTCACGAATTCGAGAAGTTAAAGAATTCAATCCAGCATAAATAAGGTTCCCTTCAGGATGAGACTTATCAGCAGTAATAAACACATGGACGCCATTATTAAGTTCAATCCAGCTGCAACCAGGTGTCTTCCTAACATTTTGCAGACTCATTGCATCTCTTACCTCTAATACCTCTTCATAGCGACCAGTCTGTACATATACATTTGATAATATGACATAACTTCCGCAATGCTCCGGTTCAAGTTCAAGTACCTGCTTTGCAGCAACCTCAGCTAGATCAGCATCACCGTGGAGCTGGCAGGCAGCCAAGAATGCCCTCCATACTACAGAATTTGCCTTAATGGGCATTGTTAATAACAACTCAAGAGCAGTTTCAAGCTGCCCAGCCCGACCTAGCATGTCAATCACAGAAGTGTAATGTTCAATTGAGGGCACAACGCCATACTTTGGCTGCATTTCCGCTAGCAATTTCCTCCCCTGTTTTAAGAGGCCTGAATGGCTGCAAGCTGATAAAACCCCAACAAATGTGACATCATCAGGCCTCAATTCAGCCTCACACATATCAGAAAACAATTCTAATGCCTTAATGCCAAATCCGTGCATGCCATACCCCTTGATCATAATGTTCCATGATGCCACATCTTTGTAATTCATCATATCAAAGATCAGCTGAGCTTCATGCATGCTTCCGCATTTCGCATACATGTCCAAAATTGCATTGTCAATGTAAGCGTCATCATATTCTCTGCCGTAAGTATATTTCCTCACTCCATTAACAATCATGTATGCATGAATCTCCCTTCCATGCCTTAACGCAGCTAAATGAGCACAGGCAGGAAGTGTAGTACTGAGAGTCACCAAATCAGGACGGACTCCAGCAGACAACATCCTTTTGAAAAGCCTCAAAGTTCCATGGTGATCACCACATTGTTCATGCACACAAATTATTGAGTTCCATGAAAATATATCCTTCGCAACCATAACCTCGAAAACCCCTAAAGCATCAGCGACACGGCTACATTTACCATACATGTCAATCAATGCATTCGAAATAGCCACCCCCAAATCAAACCCCCTTTTAACCACAAACCCATGTATCACCTTTCCATTATAAACTTCCCCATAATTTGCTAGAGCTGAAAGTACACCTGTTACGCTAAACCTGTTGGGAATAACCCCATCCTCAATCATCCACCTAAAAACCATCAAAGCGCTACTAAACTCGCCAGTTTGAGCATAACCATTTATCATGGCATTCCAAAGTACAACATCATCCCTCTCCGGCAACTCCTCAAACACGTCTAATGCAAAATCCACCATCCCATACATCAAGTAGCTATGCAACAAAGCACTGCCAATGAACAAATCATCTTCTAACCCAAGTTTAAAAACTAATCCATGAATCTTTTTCACATCTATTACATTACAACAAGCCTTAAGCACACAAGGAAAAGTGAACTTATCAGGCATGATACCAACTACCCTCATTTGGCAATAGAATTCAAAAGCTCTTTTAGGCAAATCATTGGCAATTAACCCTGCTATAATAGCATTATAAGCAAACACATTGTGATCAAGTGTTGAAGTATAGAACACAGATAACGCCTTGGATACCAAGTTGCATTTCGAGTACATGTTAATAAGGCTAGTGGTAGGCAGTGGAGATAAATTTAAATGGCCACATCTAAGCATGAGACCATGGACTTGTTTCCCTACTTTGAGGTCCTTGTCATTGGCACATGATTGAAGTGTTAAAATGTAAGTCTTGAGATCAAAAGACTTGTAAGCTATGGATGAAAAATGGCATTTTGCCTTAATTGCAAACAAGGACTTCAAAAGGAAGCTTCTTTGGCTCATTTAAGAGTGAAAAAAATGTATCTATAAAGGAAATATGCATATGGGCATGAAAGTTGAGCAATACTAGTGCAAGGACAGTTCGGTGCACGAAGCATTCCGCGATCACATGGGGTCCGGAGAATTATGTTGTCATAATTATTACTAAAATATATACTCCCTCCATCTCAATTTAACAATATAAGCGTCTTACTTTTCTTTTAGGCTTGTCCCAAAAAAGAGTGTTTCTTTCTATATTTAATAAGTTAACAATTCAAACATCATACATGACAAGTTTAAAACCACAAAATTCAAAGCATATTTAGCACATTACACACATCTTTAATTTAAAGCCACCAGATCTCCATATATTTCTTAAACTTTGTGTCCAGTCAAACTAAGACACTTAAATTGGGAGGGAGGGAGTACCATTTTATATCTCAAACAATTTTTGTATATCTTTTATTGTTTTAAAAGCTGTAAACTGTGTGGTATGTAAATTGTGAAAAAGTTAACAGTTTTTCCAAGAATGAACTTGAAACACCTAATTAATTTTGAGAAATAGAGGAAACCCAAGAAGCATGATATTGTAATTAGTCAAGAGAGTGAGGAAAAAGGGGTATAGATAGTAATGTGTGAAGGGAAAAAAGGAACAAGAATCAAAGAGGGTGCTGGATTATTACTTGTCATTGAAGGAAGAAGAGAAATATCATAAATTCAATTTCTTTTCTACTAGGAATTTGCCTGTGAAATTCTAAGGAGCTATGGCGTCGGGGGATATTGGGGGGCGGGATTGAAGGGGAGGTTTTAGGAGGGTTTTGAAGTTGGTAATAATAACTTCAATATTTTTCCCCGTCCTTTTTTAAAAAGAAAATAATAATTGGTGCACTAAGCATTATGCTTACACACAATCTGGAGAAGGGCGACTTCACGATGTGTGATGTACATATTTGTTTAATTTCTATTTATTCTACATTTTTCTTACGGTGAAATTTGATTTAAGAGGCATAGATTTGTTCAATTGAAACATCACAAATGTGTTTAACTTATAAACACTTAGAAGTAAGGCTTGAAGCTTGATGATCTTTATTGAGTCTTCAATGACCTTTAAATACAAGAAGCAACTAACTAACTCCCTAAGCTAACTCCTCTGATGAAGGAGAACATAACAACCTGAGCTAAACTAACTCCTCTAAATAGGAGATTTATTGTAATCCAAAACTAACAACTAAGAAGGAACTGAATCCTAACAACTCAACTAAATAGGAGGTAAGTAACTGCTACAGCTGCATATGTGCAGTAAAGAGTAACTGCTACAGCTGCATATGTGCTAATACGCCCCCCTCAAGATAGGCGGTGTGAGACGACGCCTAGCTTGAATAAGTTGCTGTCAAAGGATGTCTTGGGCAGTGCTTTAGTGAGTGTATCCGCGAGTTGATCTGCTGAATGAATATGGACAACCTGAACTTGTCTTTGCTGTACTTGCTTGCGAACAAAGTGAAAGTCCACAGCAATGTGTTTCATGCGGCTGTGGAACACAGGATTTTCACACAAATATGTTGCACCAATATTGTCACAGTAAATGGTTGGTGTGTGCAGAAGAGGAATGTACAATTCTTTCAACAGGTTCGATACCCAATTAATTTCAGCGAGTGCGCTGGCGACTGCACGGTATTCAGCCTCAGTTGAAGAGCGAGCAATAGTGTTTTGTTTCTTGGATGACCAGCACATAGGATTTGGTCCAAAAAACAGTACATAACCTGTAGTAGAGGCTCGATCATTCACATCTCCAGCCCAATCCGCATCAGTGTACATGTGCAGCTTGAAATCATTGGGTCTCAGTATGCGGAGACCAAACTGAATTGTTCCTTGAAGATACCGAAGCACGCGTTTGAGTGCTTTCCAATGTGTTTCAGATGGACAATGCATGAATTGGGACAGTTTATTAACAGAAAAACTTATGTCTGGTCGGGTGAATGACAAGTACTGTAGCTTACCCACAACTTTTCTGTAGCGAGTAGCATCAGTTGGTTCCGCACCATCATTAAGCTTAAGTATTTCTGTTGAACTCATTGGAGTTTTCGCAGGCTTGCAGTCACTCATTTTTTCTTCCGACAGAATATCATTGATATAATTAGATTGTGACAGAATGATTCCATCATCACCACGGAGCACCTCGACTCCAAGAAAATATTGAAGATTTCCAAGATCTTTAATTGAAAAACGTTCAGCAAGTGAGCAGATGACCTGATCTATGATCTGCTTATGACTCCCTGTGATGATAATATCATCCACATACACAAGTAAATACACCACACTGTAAGAATGTTGGCGAATGAAAAGAGAGGCATCCGACTCAGATTTTATAAATCCCAGGTAAAGAAGATGAGCCTTGAGTTCGTTGTACCAAGCGCGAGGCGCTTGCTTGAGTCCATAGATTGCTTTATTTAGACGGCAAATATGAGAGGGAAATTGCTTGTCTTCAAAACCCGGAGGTTGAACCATATAGACCTCTTCCTCTAGATGTCCTTGTAGGAACGCATTATTGACATCAAGCTGCCTGAGTGGCCAATTCTCTCGAACTGCAATTGAGAGCACCAACCGAACAGTAGTTTGTTTCACGACGGGACTGAATGTAGCATGATAGTCAACTCCCGGTCGTTGGGTAAATCCTTTTGCAACTAGGCGCCCCTTGTAGCGATCAATTGTTCCATCAGCTTTTCTCTTTAACCTGTATAACCACTTGCAAGACACAATATTTTTACTGGGATCATTTGGTACCAAATCCCAAGTTTGGTTTTTCCTCAATGCATCAAATTCAGTTTTCATCGCTCTCTGCCACTCGGGGGATTTATTAGCTTGACGGAAAGTGGATGGGGTGATTGTGGGTGACAAATAAGCCATATAGTCAAAAATCTTTTTTGTTTTGTGAATGTTGTTCTGTGAACGAGTGACTACACGACGTTGAGGTTGGGCAGCAGGTATGTTGGTTGGCATGGCTGGAGTGTGAGAGGGTGTAGGTTGTGTGGTTGGCATGGCTGGAGTGTGTGAGGGAGCAGGCTGCGTGGTTGTTGGAGGTGTGGCTGATGTGTTAGGCAAATTTTGCTCTTGTGATGACATTGCACTGGTTTTGCGACTGTAAACTATTGGAAAAGAAGGATGCTGTGAAGTTTTTCTTGATGTTTGTTGGGTATTTATTGGTGATGAAGAGGGCACTGTTGATAAGGTGGGAAGAGAGTCTGTAGGATTTGAATTCCTGGGGATAACTGTTGGGGTTGGTAGAGGAGGATAAGATTGGATATCATGAAGAGGGGGAGGAGGAGGAAGAGATATACCTGGAGTTGCAGATTCTGTTGGAGCGCAGCCAGAGGAGACGGTCTCAGTTGTGCGTATGATGGACTCTGCATTGGGTAAAATAACTGGGGTGGGTAAATCTGTGTTAACTGAAGGAGATAAAATAGGAGAGGTTTTTGTGTTTGTTTCAGTTGGTTTTTCCCACGCAAGTGTTTTAAAATTTGAGGGAACTTTTGAAAATATATTCTGGAAAGGAAAAATATCTTCAAAAAATTTTACATCACGTGACAGGTATATTTTTGAGGCTTTCGGATCAAAACATTGATGACAATGATAATTTGATGAATAACCCAAATAAACACACGGGGTCGACCTCGGCTCTAATTTATTTTTTGTGTATGGTTTTAACCACGGATAACATAAACACCCAAAATTTTTTAAAGAGTGATAATCAGGTGTTTTTCCAAATAACTTTTGAAAGGGTGACTGATTTTTTAAAAGTGAGGTAGGTAAACGGTTTATGAGATAAACAGCATGTTGACAAGCAAACGACCAAAAAGATGTCGGAAGCGAAGCTTCATGAATTAATGTTCTTGCAGTTTCAATAATGTGTCTATGACGTCGTTCTGCAAGAGCAACTCTTTGAGGGGTGTATGGAGGAGCTAAAAGATGTTCAATACCTTGAGAGCTTAGGTGTTGATCAAGACTTTTATATTCTCCACCACCATCTGTATAGATAGACTGAACTTTTGTATTAAAGTGACGTTCCATTAATGCTTGAAATGTTTTGAAAAGTTCTTTAACCTCACTTTTATTTTTCAATGGATAAAGCCAAATGTATTTTGTATATTGATCCACAAAGATGCAGTAATATAATTTCTTATCAATTGATAAAACCGGTGACGGACCCCATAAATCACTGAATATTATTTGAAATGGTTTTGAGCTTGACAGTGTAAGTTGTTGAAAAGGATGCCGATGAGCTTTATTTGATGAACAAGAATTACAAACTGAAAATTTTTCTCGCAAGCAGGGTAGCGAGAATTTATTTAAAACAAAATTTAAAACTCTTGCGTGCGGATGACCCAATCGGCGATGCCAAGTGATAATAGAGGAGTTGGTGGAGGCCACATGTGCTGTTGGTGAAGGTGAATTTGGCCATTCATACAGACCGTCTCTACTCCGACCGTGTACCAATGGAGTCTGCGTTTTCAGGTCCTTCACACAAAAATGAAAAGGGAAAAATTCAACAGAAGTTAGATTATCTTGACAAAATTTAGAAACGGAAACCAAATTTTGTTTAATGCTTGGAGCACAAAGAGTGTTAGAGAGTTTGAAAGCATTATTTGATGCATGTATTTGAGTTAAACCAGTGTGAGTTATGAGAATTTTGTTACCATCACCCATAGAAACTTGCTCCATGCCATTGTATTCTTGCAAGTTGTGAGGTTCAGCAGTGATATGATGAGACGCGCCGGAGTCGAGAATCCAAGGATTTGGTGCTGTTTGCATGCCTGAAATGTAGTTGGCCTTGGCCTCATAATGATTATGAGATTCAGACCTACATACACTTGCAACGTGCCCTACTTTGTTGCACAATTGACATCTAACACGACCTGCATAGTTGTTGTTATTTGAAGAGCGCGACTGCTGGTTGGTAGGAGCAAACCGATTGTTGGATCGCCACTGCTGGTTGTTGTTGTTGGTGGGAGCAGCAGGCTTATTTTGTGAAGCATAAGCTGCTGTGATTGAACTAGCAGATTTCTTGGACTCTTCATGCCTCAAGAAAAGTTCATGATCAAGAAGCTTTTCATAGAGTTCTTCAAAGGAAATTGAAGACTCCCGAGCCCGAATAGCTGCTGAAATTTCACAAAACTCTGGACCCAAACCGCTAAGAACCTTAACAATGAGTTCAGAGTTCGTGACCGGAGCACCAGCAGTAGAGAGCTCGTCCAAAATAGAGCGAATATTTTGGAGATATTCGGTGACTGGTTGGGAATCTTTAGTGAGTCTCGCAAGACGATCACGGAGACTGAAGATTCTAGTTTGTGACTTATTTGCATAGGCTGTGTGCAATGCATCCCATGCTTTCTTCGCCGTGTCTGTAGCTGCAACAGTAGTGGCAATTGTTGGATCAACAGATGCCATGAGTGCATTTTGAATTAGTTGATCTTGGCGGAACCAAAGAGCATATGGTGGGTTGACAGTAGTGACTGTGCCTGTTGTAATGATGCTAGATGGAGCAGGAGTAGACCCATCTAAATAACCAAAAAGATCGTGGCCGTGCATGAGCATGGAAAATTGTGCCTTCCATGTTGAAAAATTATGACTTCCAGTTAGTTTAATTGGAAGTTGCGACACAGGATTAAACTGAACAATAGTCGTGCCGGTGTTATTATCAGCATTGACTACTCTAGTTGTGCTGGCCATTTGTGGAGGGTGGGAGGGAAAAAGAAAGTGAGGATCTTACTCGTTAGAGTTTTATTTAGGCTCTTGATACCATATAAACACTTAGAAGTAAGGCTTGAAGCTTGATGATCTTTATTGAGTCTTCAATGACCTTTAAATACAAGAAGCAACTAACTAACTCCCTAAGCTAACTCCTCTGATGAAGGAGAACATAACAACCTGAGCTAAACTAACTCCTCTAAATAGGAGATTTATTGTAATCCAAAACTAACAACTAAGAAGGAACTGAATCCTAACGACTCAACTAAATAGGAGGTAAGTAACTGCTACAGCTGCATATGTGCAGTAAAGAGTAACTGCTACAGCTGCATATGTGCTAATATAACTAAGATTAGACATGCAAAAACAATGAAAATAAAACTTCATCAGGATTGTCTTGAATCTTGATGTGGCATGAATATTTCCGATTATTCCTTTTTCTTTCAATTTTGTTTCCATAAACGGATATACATAGTCTCTCCTTGCTTGGAAAGCCTCAAGGACAAGGAGGCAGTGATCAACCATCAACTTTCAAAATTAATAAATCTCTCTGTCTTGCCATCTAGCTAAGTAGACTCACTTAAACTCCAAGTGAACTTTGTGTCCATCTCTTTCTTTTCATATGTTGTGGGAAAGTGATTTTAACATCTGAAAGTAAGATCAAGTATTCAAATATGAAAAGCTTCATGACCATCTGACTGTTCAAATGCGAAAGGCTAATATAAGTGATAGTGTAGGGAATCAAATGAGAAAATATTTCAAGGGTTTATTAGTAGCCACGCATGCCCAACAGGTTAATTTCTGTACCCGCTTTCTTTTGTAGTACAAGTTACAAGATAGATTACTACTCTACTTGTTTAAGTATTATTGATTGCCTCTATGCAATGCGAGTTCGTGCTAATGATTGTAGCATTCGCCTTTCGGTAGTTTGAAGCGGATAACCAAGTTTCAACTTTACAGACAATGAGCAGCAAGCATTACGAAGAACAAAATCACAAAATTTGACAAAGTTTATTCATGGGAAAAGATGTGAAAATCCAAGACCCATTACGTGAGGCAATTGCAACTGATCATTTCGTGAAGTAGCGAGTTGCAACATTTACAAATCAAAGGAAAAAAAAAAAAAAAAAAAAAAAAAAGAGACGAGGGGTTAAAAAGAAAAAAAGAAACGAGGGATAGTACTTTGAGAACCATACACAACTCAACCATTACACTTGCAAAATTTGACGGTATCATATCAGATACACATGTGCTATGGTCGGCTATCAAAAAACTATCAATACATTGCTGTAAGAGCCATCAGGTTGAACTTCAGTGATACTCTGGCTCCAAATGCACGAACAAACGGGCAGGAAAATTTCTGAGCTCCAGGACTCTGGGCAAATCTGTTTATGACCTGTAGCTACTGTACCCTCCTGCACCAAATGATCCATAGCTACCACCATATTGCTGTCCACCGTATGAAGATGGATAGGAGCCACTGCCTAGGTTAGAGTAAGAAGACGGCCTCAAGCCTGAATCCAACTGACCATAACTGCTTGGGAGTGATTCTTTGTGGCTACTCACAAATTCCTATAATGAAGATTCATCCATCAGTACTTTTCAATTTGGAAGAACATTACGGCAACTCCTAAATTATATTTCGCGTGCAGGTTCTAAATGCATTGTATAAACAATGTGAACTTCACACATATCAACCTGATGTCTTTATTAAATATACTTTAAAAAAAAATCGAGATTACCTGGATAAGTTGCTGGGCTGTCTGAACTTGTGATGATGTCCCTTTAATTTCCACTGTGATTTCATCAGGTAAGCCCCTACTTTCTTGCACTGTAAGAATAGCACCACTAGTACGCCTAATATAAGCAATTTTTGCTCCCTCAAAGCCAATGATATCTTCTGCATAAATTAGTGGTATTTGCATTTGAACAGTTTGGGAAATCTGAAAGGAAAATTAAGTTAAGGTCTCTGAGGAAGAGTACATTGTTTTTGACATAACAGAATAACCTTCCATAAAAAACAAGTAACATGTAATTATGATTTTACAGATCTCCGCTTCTTTCACAAGAAATCAGATTGAATTATTCACCACTTTCAATCCCAGCTAAAGATGACAAACATACTACATATACTCAGTGACATGATTGGAAAGGATCATCTCCCAGTTAAGAAGATCGTTTCCAATCATCACTTGCTGACTATTTTCAGCAAATGCATATCTAACTCTCTCATGCACTTCAGCCTTCCGTATAAAACCATAAACGTAATCACTAGCTTAAATTTCACCAAATGCAGATTCTTTCTTAACAATGTCACAACTTATTTTCTTGTTATAAAGAACTATAGAGTAAAAAACAATTTCTAAGAGACAACAAGCAGCTATTATCCTACAATGTTTATCAATTTACAAAAAACAAAAAGTGACTCCTTTTCACAGTTTAAGCAGAGCTTATGTCCTCAGGTCCAAAAAGAGCCTACAGGGTCCACTCCATATCCCTATTATTCTATGAAAAATATAAATCCCCCCGAACTCCTCCTTTATATCAACTTAAGAACTCTTTATGGCTGGTATAGCTTGAACTGCCAGCTGATGAATAATCGAAAGTTGCCAACAATGACCAAAAATGCAATGTTCAGAGCCTAGAGGATGGACTCAGTCCCAGACTCTAATGTCTAATGCCATGAGATGAGACTTTTGAAACAGCTAGAAAAGTACTTGTACTAATGCATGGAAACAATAGAGAAAAAGCAACGAATAAGTTCTGAAAAGATGTTTTGTTTGAAAAGGCATAGCAAGTATCGCAAGAATAGTCACTGAAACAACAGTGGTGCTGCAAGACAATGAATAGAAAGAAACAAGAAAAGTAAACTTATTAAAAGAAAGAAGCATGTTGGATCAGACAGTGCAAAGCCCCCTACCCCAACTGTAGGTCAAAAACTAATTAAGTCTCCACCAAGATTATAGAGGGCCTCATAGCATGTGAAAGGAGACAAGACAGAAAACCTCTTACTAGAGCTAACAACAAACAAGACAGCTCCTAATGTAAAGTTCCAAGCTACAGCCACACACCTGAGTAATAACAGAATTCCCTGCACGGCCAACACCTGAAGTACGAGTTCCAGAAAGTCCAGAGTCTTGCCCATACAATGAAGGTCCAGGAGGACGATAGTGCAAATCCATCTGGCTTTCACGTTCAGGAAATAGAGTCTCCCTCTTTGCTGGAGGAGGATAATCAATGCCGAGTCCAGGCCGTGAAGTATTAAGAATCGTCCTCTCAGATGACCAAGGCTCAGTTTGGTTATCCTGAGGGGCAGGTGTATTGTACTGTGGAAAGAACAAGGATAAGCAGTCAAAAGAACCTTGATAAGATAACAAACTCACAAAAGAAACAGCAGTAAACTTACACTCTTTTCAAACAAGGGAAGAACGCTATGATCCACCAAGAACTTTCTAAGGTGCCCAATCACTGATTCTAAAGCTTTAAGAACCTTAAGTGCTTCACCTTGCAACTCCACAATTTTCTCATCTGAAGTCGCATAGATTGGCATCTCATCTGAGTACGAAAATTGAAGTGCAATCATTAAAAGTTACTTAGCAGTAATTCTAGCACCTACAGCAGTCAGAATGAAGCCTGCGAAGCACTTACCATTTGAAAGAACCCGAATGGAGGCACCAGTTTTTTGCTGTATAGGCTTGATTAATGACCCTTGTTTTCCTATTAAATTCACAGCTTGTGTTGATGCCACAAGTAGTCTGATGGAGCAGAAAGCAGCACCAGCAGCTCCAGGTACGTTGCCATCACCTTCAACCTCAGGTAGACCACTTACACGTTTGAAAATTCTTATTACAGCATCCATCGCAGGGGATAATGCTGCCTCAGGGTCTTCCTTCCCTGATATTAGAACCTATATGATGGAGAATACTGTAAAGACTACTTCCTTGAAGAAAGGGCAGAACAGATAAAGGAGGTTGATATCCTTCATAAAAACATTTACATAAAAAAGGTAAAGCTAATCTGAAAATTTATCAATACATTAAGTTGCAACATCTTAAGAGTGAGAAAAAGGAAAATGAAAATTCAAAATTCACAGGTAAATAATTAAGAATCAGCTTTCCCCTTTGAACTAGTCATATTGTGGGGGATGGGTAGTGCTTTCTACATCTGAGACCTACATTTATCACAACCCCTTGTTCCTCATCACAACCCCCTAAAGTAAAAGAAATAAAACACAAAGGGTCAAGTAAGTTGCACAAACTGATTCTTAATTGACCTTGGGACTAATTTATAGTGTACGGGTATTGCTGAAGCAAGATCTCCATCTTAAGAAAAGGCTCCTTGCAAAGGCAAATTTAATTTGAATTCCTACGAAATAACTGTTCTAAAGAAAACTAGTGATCGTCCTCTTTTCCTATGAGAGAACTCCTATTTTGCATCTCACATTCCAAGATTTGATCATTGTCTAGAATATGTTTTCTGACCAACTTGGGTGGTGGGGTGTTTAATTGCACAATTGTTAAGTTAGATTGCCTTCCAAAAGCTCAAACTATATGAAATCTTAACACCAATTTATAGGCCAATAAAAGAAACCCAAAATAAGGTAAAAACACAAGGTGAAGTTGAGAATTGAGTGGCCAAACTCCCATATTGCATCTTACAGTTGCAAGATTTGATCTTTGTCCAACCCTTCCCTTCCCCTACCTTCCAATCCCTCGGCATTCTTCATATGTTCCATTCGTAACATCACTCGTTAAAATTGCCCTTATGTCAAATAGTCCGAATCTTGATAGCTAAATTAATTTGAACTAGGAGAACTATCTATAAAACAACATTATCAAATGAAACAATGCATTCTAAAAAGTCAAGGGTAACTTACAATGCGATCAGGAGAAGAAGCAGGGCCATCAAGAACTCGAATCTTGGCGCCAGTTTCTTCGCACATTTTCTTGACAAGCTCGCCTTTACGGCCTATAATACTTCCAACTTTGAGTACAGGTACTACCATCCTAAACACACAACTCCCAGGCCATCCTGGCCACTTTGGCTTTTCTACTGAAACCTCTGTAGCTTCTGGTTCAGTTTTTACTGAACTTGGTACTGTTTCTTCTTCTTCTTGTGGGTTTTCTTGAGGATTTTCAGATTCTTGTTCCACCTCAACCTTAATATCTGTAGTAGTAGTTGTTGTTGTTGTGGTTAAGGTTTGTGGGTTGGGTTCTGTTTCTGATGTTGTTGAGCCGTTTTGGGGTTGTTCTGTGGAAGCCATTGTTGAGTGTGGGGGGTGGGAGGGGTAGGGTTAGGGTTTAGGGGGTAAGGTGGGTTTTTCGCAGGTGAAGGGAAAGAAAGAGGAAACTGGAAAGAGGGAGAGGGAAGAAGTTGAGGGTTTTATAGAGAGAGAGATGGACACGTGTTTTAAGTTTTTTCTTTTTTTCCATTTATAATTACTCTATTTCTATTGTAAAATAAAGTAAATACTACCAGGTATAAACAAGAAATGTAGAGAGATTGCAAGAATATTAAAGAGTAGAGGAAGAGTTTTTCTTATTATCTTCCAAGTATTCAAGTGTTTCAAGTGCATATTACAAAGGAGGAGTATAATACCTTCTTATATAGGATGTAAAAGTCATCCAAAGGTTACAAATACTAAGTGACCTAATTAATAGGTACTTGTAACATACAAATGGTTCATGAACACTTAGTAGTGGAGAAGTGAATGGACATCCACAAAACACTCCCCCTTGGATGTCCATTGAAGATAATGTGACTCGTTAAAACCTTACTATAGGAAAAACCCAGTGGGAAAAAGCCCAGTGAAGGAAAAAAGAGTACACACGTCATGTAATACGCATTGAGAGCTGCCTCATTAAAAACCTTACAAGTAAAACCCAAGTAGGATAAAACCTTGTTAAGTAAAAAAGAGTGCAGCGCGTATTTTACTCCCATGATAAAACATCATTCAATATCTTGAAGACGACACATTCCAATCTTGTAAATCAGCTTCTCAAATGTTGAGATTGGCAATGACTTAGTGGACAGATCCACCAAACTATCACTGGAGTGAATTCTTCAGCATTAATTTCATCATTCTTTTGAAGATCACGACTAAAAAGAAATCTTGTTGAATATTTGTCTCCTCAGTTGTATCTTCCTTTAGCTGAACTATCCATGCAATATTTCATATATTATTACTGGGATCCTCGTCTTCAAAGAAATACCACATTGTTGCTGAATATGTTGAGTCCTTGATCTCAGTCACCAATATTGTCGCATAGCTTCAAGCATGGCTATTATCTCTTCATAAATTGAAGATGTAGCAGCAACAATTGATTTTATAAAATGTCATAATATAGGTATTTTACCACAACAAATAAATACCAAGTTGATATCGGGCTTTGTGGATCAAGTAGATACCATGTATTCTTCTGATGTCTTCGCATTGAGAAAGAACTAAATCTTACCAATAAGCTTATAACAAAAGCTATAACTAGTGGAGTATATTTGGTAAGATACTTCAACGCACCAATTGCATTAAAATATAATATTTTAATATCAAAAAACTCGCAAACGCAATTTTACCACATGTGGCCGGATTGTTTTAATCCATATAAATATTTATGAAGCTTCATTGAATAGGTTTCCGGGGAACCTTTACATGCTTCTAGGATTTTGAATCCTTCAATTATAAATATATTGTTGTTCAATGAGCCATATAAAAGGTTGTTGCAACATTCATACGCATATCAAGTCTTTCATGCACTGCAGACATACAACATACCTAAAGGTGATTGCATCTATCAAAGGAGAATATAGCTCCATATGATCAATGTCAGATCTTTGTGCCTCTAGTCGTACTTTATATTTAACGACTTATTATTATCAATATTTTTGCACAAAAATGTCTTTGTACACCACTGGCTTTGCACATTCAGGTGTTCGGACTATAGGTCCAAAAACTTCACGTCACTCGAGTGAAGCCAATTTTTGCTTGAATGCGTTTTACTATTTTTGGCCAATAATTTCATGTATGTATTCCTAACAGATTTAAGCTCAAGATCCTCATAATCATATAAATATTGAGCTTTATAATATATGTAAGATATCGACGGCGGTAATTTCATATCCCGGTTCCCAATCCGACATACCATATTGAGAACTCTTCACATTCATAAATTTTCAGCTACTTGAATCTCTCCTGATGAGGTTTTATGAAGTGTTATGTCGTGGGCTATTTTAGAGCCCTGCCTCCTTATTTGACCATCATAATCATTTGCTCATTTCCTTTTTCAAGGATTTATCTTTGGAACCGAATGGTCTACCACGCTTCAAGCGTGCCTTAGACTCATTTGCACAAACTGATTGTCCTATCAGGACATCAGGAGCATTAGCAACTGGAATATAATATTTAACTTTGGGTCAGTAATGCGTCATGGCAGTGACTTGCATTATCTTTAAATGAAGATCATTATAAAATGATAATTTAATTTATTTATTCCTCAGCTGCTTTAAGTTCTCCCCCTAATGTTAACCAAACTAATATTCGTTCCCAACCTTATGTGGGATCCATCTTTGTGCATTGTGGTGGAGCAATTGATAACAAATCGCACATTACAATTATTAGATGGAAAATATTTGGTTCCTGACCATGAACCAATTATGAGGAGAATTCATTTGGTGGCATATCGCGCACAAGTGCTGCTTTATGGACATACCATATCTCATACTCGATTTAGGTAGCATTGTTCTCATATACATGGTTTAGCAATTGGAGGCTTTTAATATATGAATCTGCTAAACTTGCTTGCCAACATTATCAAGATAACTTGTCTTGATTGCATAATCTGGAAGTATGCTCATAATAAAACTTATTTGAGCAAATACTTAACCTCGTAAGTACCATTGTTGGTTTGTAATAAAACGCACATGTGACCTTATCACAGATGCATCTATCTATAATGATTATATGGTCCACATGGCAGGTGAACGGGCCCACATTCACCTTTTATACATTCTCGAAGTGCAGGGATCCTGATCCTAAATTTAGTTGGTCCAATAATTTATTTATCTTGAGAACACGCAGCACAAAGAGAATTCTTGAAGAATCCTGATTCTTCAGTATATACCCATTCGAATTCTCATTTATATATTTTGTGCATTATATTTGAACCGGGATGGTCAACCGGTCATGCCAACTTATAAATTTATTCATCTAGTAAACTTCTGGTTTACTATAGCATGAGCTTTGTAACAATAAACTAAAAGTTTATTATGGTATGCACATATGATTTTACCACACTTATATTTTGTGTAGTACAAACTCGAGGAATAGCCGGGGAGCTTTTTAAGCACATATTTCTCACCTGACATTCTTGTAGTAATATAAAGATATTCATATCTTTCCATCAATTTTAGTCTCTTAGCCATTTGGCAAATGTATTTGAAACTTAACATGTTTCTTTCGAGACATACTACAATAAATATTTCATCAATCTCATTCCTCCAGGTAGTAATATTTTGGCTCTTCCGGAGCACTCGAATAGCTTTATACTACCATATATTTTATTACACCAACCATATGATGAATATCTCATTTCAAGGAGAAAATCATATTATTTTTCTCATGGTAAAATCATTCTAGGCAAGATCAATTTCTTGCTTCACTTGCTCTTATGTAATTCATAATAATACATAATTATGACGTACGTTCTGTACGAGAGCACTGACTATTTATGTCATAATGAATAATAGATTCATTCTGCTCGAACCTCTTCTGGAGGCGAGTTGTGGTACTTTATCAACCACGCATGGGCACGTCCGTATTCATATATTTTCTCATATATTGCCACATTCGCTCCTAGGAATGGGTCTATATTCATAAAAATTAAATATAAATTGTCTCATTCACTTCAAGAACGAACCATAATCATTTTGGGCGTGCCTCATATTCACATAAAACATAACCATTTAAGCGGTTACTTTGAGAACCTTATTGTTCTCTTATTTATTTCACAATGATGACTATTATTTTGTCATTTTCCAAGTCCACGACCATGGTTCCTACCATGGTAATTATTTTATCATATTTCGGACATAAAATTACCTGTCTTCTTTCATACATGAAATATTGTGTCTTCTTTCAGACATAAAGATATTTTGCCTTCTTTCAAGCATTATTATGTGCTACTACATTCTCATTCATGAATAGAGCATGTGTTGCTCCCACATTTACATTATGGAATGGAGCATATATTGCTCGCACATTTATCTTAAGGAATGGAACATATCCGTGGACAGACTTCATAATCCTCTGTCATCATTATGTCATCAATATGGTGCATTAGGACCTTAACGCAATATCTTAATAACCGCATAAAAGCGTGTTAGGCCCAATATCTTAATAACAGCATAAAAGCGTGTTAGGCCATAATACGCTGGGATCTGAACCCAATCATCTTATCATCATAGTACACCAGGACTTGAATCTGATGCCTTACTTTTAACAATGGCATCATAGGCCAAACAAGTATGTCAAATATTATTGCAAATCAATTTATCCAAACGAGAAAACAAATTTATATTTTGGTCCAGAATACTTACTTAATAGTGCCTTGGAACATACTGCACTTCAATTATATATATATGACAAATAGGCATGATCACTAGAAATGAGAGTTAATTTTTTCTTAGAAAAACCAACTTGCATTCATTCAATTTGCACATGGGTATTTCACAAACTGTGGTGGTATTCATCACTGTGAAATGGACAATTCGTTTCTTTTCATGAATAAATAATGAATTTGCTTCGTCATTTTCCAAGTGAGAAATATTATTTCTATAAAATTAAATTTGTATGTTGACCTTATAAATTTCGGTCATATATATATCCAGCAAATGAGAGAAAAATAATGATGATAGTATGGCAGGAGTAATATCATATTTTGCACTAGGTGTTCGTATCTCATATATACGAAGTTGGTGATGGAGGTCACAACTAATATTCCTTTTTTGAAATTGTTGACCATAAAAATAGTTATAGTAAAATAAATACAAACCTAGTGCATGTGTTCAAACTTCACCTCTACACATTATTCAATTATCAAAATGGACTCATACGAGAACTTCCAACCTTCAAAATTTTGTGAGCCTAAAGTCTTTTATTTGCAACTATGGACATGAAATAGAAACAAGAAAGAAAGCAGCAATGACAATAAGATTTTCTCTGAAACGCATTTCTTTACTTCTTTGGTTCCATGATGGTAATACTACTGATTACTTATATGTACGAAACAAACAATAGTAAAATGAATTTGGAAGTATTGATAAGAGAATCGTGTTGATAACGTGTTGTAAAATAAAGAAAATACTATAAGGTATAAACAAGAAATGTAGAGAGATTGCAAGAATATTAAGGAGTAGAGGAAGAGTTTTTCTTGTTGTCTTCCAAGTATTCAAGTGTTTCAAGTGCATATTACAAAGGAGGAGAATACCTTCTTATATAGGATGTAAAAGTCATCCAAATATTACAAATACTAAGTGACCTAATTAATAGGTACTTGTAACTACAAATGGTTCATGAACACTTAGTAGTGGAGAAGTGAATGGACATCCACAATAAAGTGGATTTATAACAATTTTAATTTATGTGATACTATTTGACTTGACACATATTTTAATTAAGAAATGAACACTTTTGAAATTTGTGGTCTAAATTAAGCTTTTCGTAATTTTGTGGCTATAAATCAATCTCACTAAGAGTACAATGATAAATTTAAAGTTAAATGATTTTTCAAATTTAAAAACGAGTTATTCTTTTTTCAACTAAGAAATGGAATAGGTTCACAACAACATGAATGGAGGGAGTACTTTGATAGTAGTAAAGAGGCAAGATAATTAATCAATTTTTTTACTGATGTTTCACCTTAACTCTTACTAATATTTACTCTGTATAAGAATAGTAAGTAAGAGTATAATATATTTTTGAAAGTAAAATATGAAAAATACAAACTTTCTCTCTCTAGCCTCTCCACGCATGATAGTGGCTACTAGTTGACGTGCACCTTCGCCATATATGCCACGGGGAAGACCAAAAAAAGTTTTAAATAGGAAGGGCAACAAGAATAGTGTGTCGGGAGGAAGATTACAATACTCATATAGGAGTTATCAATGGCTAAGAGCCAATAGGATTTCCCCAAAAAGTCTTAGCTGAACCAGAACAATCTAATCGGAAGAGCTCAAGCAAAACCCACGGAGCTAAGGAAATACATACGTAGATTCAAGCTGAAATACAACTTAATGTGTGTACACCGGAAGATCAGATGACGTTAATAAATGCGCCGGGAGCTGGAAAATTGAACAGCTCAGGTGTTATTCAATTGAAAAAACTCATCAAAGTACCATATTACGTGTTTTAGATTTAGGGCTTTAGTTTTCAATTATTATTATTATTATTATTTATGTTTTCTAGTTACTTAAGGATTAGGGTTTTTATTATTCTACAATATTCTTTAGGGTTTCTAGTTTGTTAAGGGTTAAGTCTTCTTATTGATGTAACTCTCTATTTAAAGGGCATATTGGATGAATGAAAGCTTAGTTAGAATTCAATAAAAGAAATAAAAGATCAGAGTTCTCTCTTATCGAACTCTAAGGCTTCAGTCTCCCTTTAAAGAGCTGAGTTATGTCGTCCTAGAAAAACAACAGCAACTAAACCTGTAACCTAGGACCATAACATACCCGTTCAAGCTAAGAAGCCTAGTGAAGCTGTCACACATGCACCATTAACAAGTCAAACTTGGGTAAAACGTCAATTAGAAATGGGGTAAGCAACCGTGGAAGAAAAACCATGGGTTGGGCTCTTCGCAGGTTCTAAACTCGATGCTTGATGAATGAACATAAGTTTTGTCAAGCTTGCAATAATTGAGGGAGAACGTGTCGGTCAGCTGCAAAAGAAAGTAGTGGAGCAGGCAACACAGAAGTGGAAGAAGGTGGCGATTCTTTATGTGGTAGGTAATTTTCCGACTATAGGTGCTATTGATCAGGGTCGTCTCAAGAAGATTGGAGGCCTAAAGCCAAGCTTCACAGAGAGGCCCTATTTTTTTTTTTCCATTTGAAGAACATTTTATTTTCCCATTTTTGCGCGCATTGTACATTGCGTTCTTGTACACATCCGCGCATTTCTTAGGGAAGTTACAACGGACTTTATAGTCCAGAGCCGGATGCCACTTACACTGAACCTGCAATATTCATCAAAATATTTTATTTAAACATAATCATTAAGAAAACCTGCAATTAGTGAAAAATCTTATGCATATTTATCACCTCAAAAGCTTGCATTATCTGTTGCTTTACATGAGGGGGCACAGCGCCCCAGGATGGCCATGATTCCTTCCATTGAGATTTCATGCATTTCGTCAGCACAGGAGTAGCATCAGTGTTGGGGCAAAAGCTACGTAAAAAAACAGACGGGTTAATAGAAATACTAATATTTAAAAGCTTACTGCTAAATAGATAAGAACTTCATAAATACTATACTTACCCCTTATCCCCCTCGGGATAAATAATCAAACGCCCGTCTTCCCAAGTGCCAGGCTCACCGATGTAATATGGCGATCTGGGATCATAGTAAGGAATCTCCTGCTGTACCGAAGGGCAGGTAGGGCTAGATGGGTCGGAAGGCGGCTGAGTCGACCCAGACGGACTAGTGGACTGTGTGGGATCGCCTAGTCCGGGAACGCCCTGGGATGGACCGTCCTGGCTCTCAGTCATGTCATAACTACTGAAGTGATGCCTCCAACCAGTATGGCTCGGAGGCATGCCCAGTGGTCTGAAAAAATCCGGACTGTATCCGGCAGGTGCTCCTGTAGGAAGCGAATGCGGCACCTGGGACATGCCGGGCGGCCTGAAAAAATCTGGACTGTTTGCTGCTGGTGCTCCTGTAGGAAGGTGATGCGGCACCTGAGAGGTAGGAGTCTCCTGTGCCGGCTCACCTGAAGGCTCACATGCCTTTCCTTTCCCCTTCCTTCTTGAAAACACTAGAGGGGGAGGACTGTCCTGTGCCGGCTCACGTGAAGGCTCAGCTGCCTTTTTAGTCCCCTTCTTTCCTGAAAAAATATTCTTCATTCCTGTTGACACATTCATTGCACAAAAATTAGACGGGTTAAATAGATTAAATAAACACATTCATTGCACAAAAATTAGACGGGTTAAATAGATTAAATAAACACATTCATTGCACAAAAATTAGACGGGTTAAATAGATTAAATAAACACATTCATTGCAAAAAAAATAGGCGGGTTAAATAGATTAAATAAACACATTCATTGCAAAAAAAAAATAGGCGGGTCAAATAGATTAAATACACACATTCATTGAAAACAAATAGGCGGGTTAAATAGATTAAATACACACATTCATTGAAAACAAATAGGCGGGTAACATAGATTAAATACACACATTATCTTCTTAGTGAACAAAAATCTTGACCCAATCATTGTAAACAAAAATAGTGAATACAAATATCTTCTTATGTTTATAATTAAAAAATTACATTAAACTAGTAAATTACTTGTTTGATGAAATGCCCCAAAGAAACAATATTATCTAATAACACCCTATTAATTAATATTATCCAAGCAATTCAAACAAACAAAAGCTTATTCGTTTTAGGCATAACATGTTCATCTTCTCAACAATACCAAGGCAAGAACACATTGCAAACAAAACTACCAAACAATACCAATTCAACTACAACAATTCCAAACAACACAAACCAAACTTTGTAATAGCTAACAACACCAAACAAGTTGTTCAACATCAACTATACTACAATAAGCTTTGCTAACTAATAAGTAACTAAATATGCAACATTAAATATGCAAAGTTACAAAATAATTAAAAAGTTAATTAAATTCGGAATAAAAAAAAAAAAAGTACCTAAACGTTGATTTATGCTCCTATAGCACGTACAATTGAATCCCCACTGCTTATATGCTTCAAAACTACAAAAAAAATTGAGTTAAAAAGTTAGGGTTCAAGTTTTACAAAGTAATTAAAGTAACCCTAAAATTAAAAATTTACCTTGAATTTGTTGTTATGGGTAGTGATTAGGAGGGTAGATTGTGTTTAAGTGTTGATTTTGGGGGTGGGTTTGGGTGGATTTCGGGTTTATTGAGGTTTGGGGGTGTTTAGAGAGAGAGAAATGGTTGGGGAAGAAGAAGAAAATGAAGGAGGAGGGCTCACTGCCCTGGTTATCATCGCGTGGGTCGTCCGCCACGTCGACCGAAATTCGGTCGAGAGTTATTCCTGAAATTTTTTTGTTCGACCGAAAATCGGTCGAACACGTATTTCGACCGATTTTCGGTCGAACATTTTCGTGAAGTGAACTGTTCGACCGAAAATCGGTCGAAATACGTGTTCGACCGATTTTCGGTCGAAATAGCGTAGTCGAAAATTCCGGTTTTTTTAGTAGTGGATTCATATTTTCTAGTTGGCGTATTTATATTGAATAAATTCGAATAATAGCTAAAACAAAAAATGTATACTTAAGAAGTAACAATATCAACAAATTCTCAATGAAAAAATAAAATAAAAAGTTAGAACAATAAAGCTTGCTCAGGAAATTGATAAGTTGATATAATAATATCAAAGTAGTGTTGGTGCTACTTTAATATAATGATTTGTTGTTGCAATTGCTTGAAAATTTTGATCTTTGTAACTTGTAAGAAGTAAATTCTATAGAAAAAAAAGTATTTGTATTTAGAAGACTCGGAATATTCAATAAAAAAAGAATAAGAATTGTAAAAGAAGATAAATACTATAAGTAATTCTTAGGATATAAATTAGCCAACAAAAAAGATATCCACCTAAATAAAGATAATATAATTATCAAAAAATAAAAACTCTTCTACTTCCCTATAAATGCAACGATTCCACTCCCTACATTAAAAGGACCAAGTCATAGTATTTCTCCCTAAAATTTCTCTTCTGAGATTGAATAGACACAATTGAATTTTTTTTTTTAATATAATATATATAGTATACATCTTTTGGGAAATATGGGGCCCCAACTTTTTGGGGGCCCCAAGCCATTGCCTCATTGGCCTTACATTCTAGCCGGCATTGCTATTGATAGATTCACAGCATCCACCTGGAACTTTGCTGCTCAATGCATAATTTACTACCATAATGATGGATATTTTGTGATCTTGTTCAAGAGCTTAGAGGATAAAAAAGCAGTATTACATTCTATACCATATACAATTAATAGTAGACCCATTATCATATGCTCATGGAACCCATATTTTTAATTTTAATGATGAAATGCTCAGAACAGTTCCTATATCGGTAAGACCGTCGAATCTACCCCATAAGTGTTCGACAAATGATTCTCTAAGCATGATAGGAAGTGTTCTGGTATGTCATCTCTATGCAGATAAATGTGTTGGGTTTGGAAAGAAGGTAAAGTGGTGTGAATGGGAAATGAAGGGAGTATTTATATTAATATTTGATTTGGGGCCGTTTTCGTAACGGAATTAAAGAGTGGAATACTTATGCAATTCCAAAGTTCCCAAAAAGCTGTAACGTTAATGAAAGGGTACTTTTTCATTGAATAGCCACCTTGAATGCTGCTTTTCATGAACATCCATTTCACCAAAATGAAAATACACCTTTTCATTGAACAGCCACCTTGAAGGCTGCCTTTCATGAACAGCCACTCAGCAAAATGAAAAGACACCTTCATGCCTTTTCACTCCAAATCTTGTGGCTATAAATAGAGAGGCATTTTGCCTCATTTTTGTTCATCCAAAAAATTTCATACTCTCTCTCTCTCTCTCTCTCTCTCATTACATTTTGCATTTGTTTTCAAAACAAAGTAAGTTCTGAGTCAGTGTGATTTGCTACCATTATTTAAGTTCGCTGTTCACTGTGATTTGAATTACCGCTATCACAGTGAGGATAATTCCATTCTATCCTGGGAGAAATTAATCCACAAACCTTGGGTAACTGTGAGGGGATTAGATTTCTTAAGGACAGGCAGTGTATACTGTTGGCTTGGAATTTTTTTACTTCATCTATTTCTGTTTTGGTCATTATCGAAAGTGCAGACATATAACAATCTTAAGAAATATAATTTGTATTTTGGTCTGCTAATCGATAATAGGCTGTTTGTGGAGACTAAAATCTAAAAAGATTTTCTACTCCAAACTGTTGTGGAGACTAAAATCTGAAAATATTTTCTACTCCAAATTTAATATTCCGTTTTTGAAGATTTAAATACTTCAACGGATTATTAAAATTATTGTGTGTTTTAATCCGTTCAGAAGATTAAAAACTTCCAGATAATTAAAATATTTATATTATTATTTGCAGTTTGAAGATATAAAAACTTCACTGTACATTAAATCAGTTTGAAGATATAAAATCTTCACTGTACATTAAATCAGATTGTTTGAATCTGACTGTATTATTTTATTTTTACAGAATAATGACGAGCACAGAAAATAACAACGGTGTTTCTGGTACACCAAATGCTTCTATTGGTGCAAGCTCCGCCGCCCTGCATCTGCACCGGCCCCTACGCCAGCACCGGCTGAAAAGCCGGAAAAGTTTGGCGGGATTGACTTCAAAAGGTGGCAGCAAAAGATGTTCTTTTATCTGACCACGCTGAGTTTGCAACGATTCATTAAGGAGGATGTTCCTGTCCCGGCAGACGATACTCCTGAAAATGAACGTTTCGTTGTTATTGAGGCATGGAAGCATTCCGATTTTCCATGTAAAAACTACATTCTGAATGGACTGGAGGACGACTTATACAATGTCTACAGTACTGCTGCAACTTCGAAGGAGCTTTGGCTTGCTCTTGAAAAGAAGTACAAAACTGAAGATGCTGGGATGGAGAAATTTGTAGCCGCCAAATTTCTGGACTTTAAGATTGTGGACAGTAAAACTGTCATAAGTCAAGTCCAAGAGTTGCAAGTGATCATTCATGATCTCATTGCTGAATGTATGATCCAAATTAATGCTCATATTAGAAGTATTAATTATCCTATTAATAATAAATTTCTCATTGAAGGTTTGGTCATCAATGAGGCGTTTCAAGTCGCTGCGGTAATTGAAAAGTTACCACATTTGTGGAAAGACTTTAAGAATTATTTGAAACACAAGCGCAAGGAGATGTCACTCGAAGATCTCATTGTTCGTTTGAGGATCGAGGAAGACAACAAGATTGCGGAGAAGAAGGTTGCTCGTGGAAGTTCAACAGTAATGGGAGCAAATATCGTTGAGACAAATGATGCACCGAAGAACAACAAAAGGAAGAAACCTTCTGGACCAAACAATCAGCCGAAAAAGAAGAAATTCAAGGGCAATTGCCGCAACTGTGGCAAATATGGACACAAGGCTGTAGACTGTCGTGCCCCAAAGAATGCCAAAAATAATAAAGGTCAAGCAAACATGGTAGAAGATACTATTTCCCATGGAGTGCAAGAGATAGATCTTTGTGCAATGATTTCTGAGTGTAACTTGGTAGGAAATCCGAAAGAATGGTGGATTGATTCTGGAGCCACCCGCCATGTTTGTGCAAATAAAGATGCGTTTACTAGCTATGCTCCCGCTGGACCTAATGAGACACTCTTCATGGGAAATTCTGCAACAGCAAAGATTGAAGGTTATGGCAAGTTAGGCCTAAAAATGACCTCGGGCAAGATTGTGACTCTCAACAATGTTCTTCACGTTCCAGAAATACGTAAGAACTTAGTGTCAGCTTTACTTCTCGTCAAGAACGGGTTTAAGTGTGTTTTTGTTGCTGACAAGGTTGTATTAACTAAGAATGATAGTTTTGTAGGAAAAGGTTACCTATGTGAGGGCCTTTTCAAGCTGAATGTAATGATTGTTTCTATCAATAATAAAGTTCAAGCTTCTTCTTACTTACTTGAGTCAAATGAATTATGGCATGCACGTTTGGGACATGTTAATTATAAAACCTTTGCGGAAAATGATAAATATGGAAGTACTGCCTAAATTTGAATGTGATAAATCAAAATGTCAAATATGTGTTGAGTCTAAATTTGCGAAACATCCTTACTACTCGCTTGAAAGGAATTCCGAACCTTTAGATTTAATTCATACGGATATTTGTGATATGAAGTCAATACCATCTCGCGGTGGAAAGAAGTATTTCATAACTTTTGTTGATGATAGCACTCGTTACTGCTACGCTTATTTACTTAGTAGCAAAGACGAGGCTATAGATGCATTCAAGCAATATAAAAATGAAGTTGAAACACAACTTAACAAAAGAATAAAAATGATAAGAAGTTATAGGGGCGGTGAATACGAATCTCCTTTTGAACAAATATGTTTGGAATATGGCATTATTCACCAAACTACTGCCCCTTACACGCCACAATCTAATGGGATTACGGAAAGAAAAAATAGAACTTTAAAGGAGATGATGAATGCCTTGTTGATAAGTTCGGGTTTACCCCAAAACTTATGGGGGGAAGCTATTCTTACAGCTAGTCGAATACTTAATCGTGTACCCCACAACAAAACACAATCCATTCCATATGAAAAGTGGAAGGGAAGAAAGCCAAGCTTGAATTACCTCAAAGTGTGGGGGTGTTTGGCAAAGGTACAAGTTCCTAAACCTAAAAGGGAAAAGATAGGACCAAAAACCGTTGATTGTGTTTTCATATGATATGCCAAGAATAGTAAGGCATATCGTTTTTTGGTTTATAAATCAGAAAATCCTGACATTCATATAAATACGGTTATGGAATCAGATAATGTTGAATTCTTTGAAAATATATATCCGTATAAAAGTGAATATGAATCGTCAAGTGTCAGCACAAAACGACCAAGAGAAGGTACAAAAGGAAGTATGCCAAATAATGATAATCCAAGACGTAGTAAACGTCAAAGGACGTATACTTCTTTTGGACCAGATTTTATGACTTTCCTATTGGAAAATGAGCCTCATACTTATAAAGAAGCAATGGCTTCTTCAGAGTCTCCATATTGGAAAGAGGCAGTCAATAGTGAGATTGAATCCATTTTAAGCAACCACACATGAGAGTTGGTTGATCTTCCTCCTGGGAACAAATCTTTAGGTTACAAATGGATTTTCAAAAGGAAAATGAAAGCTGATGGTACTATTGACAAATACAAGGCTAGACTGGTCGTTAAAGGTTATAGACAAAAAGAGGGCCTTGATTATTTTGATACATACTCTCCGGTAAGCAGAATTACATCCATACGGATGCTAGTAGCTTTGGCCGCCGTGTATGATCTTCAAATCCATCAAATGGATGTAAAGACAGCCTTCTTAAATGGAGATGTGGAGGAAGAAATCTACATGGAACAACCTGAAGGGTTCGTGGTTCCTGGGAAAGAAAAGAAGGTATGTCGACTTGTTAAGTCTCTTTATGGACTAAAACAAGCACATAAACAATGACATGTGAAATTTGACGGTACAATATTGTCAAATGGCTTCCAAATTAATGACTGTGATAAATGTGTTTACATTAAGAACACTCCAAATCATATAGTCATTATTTGTCTATATGTGGATGACATGTTAATAATGAGTAAAGATATTGCTGACATCAATGCTACTAAGCGTATGCTAACTAGCAAGTTTGATATGAAAGACTTGGGAGTTGCGGATTTAATCTTGGGTATTAAAATTCACAAAACTCCTCAAGGTTTGGCATTATCTCAAACTCATTACATCAGAAATGTCCTGAAAAAATTCAAGTATTTAGACTTCAAAACTTCAAAGACTCCAATTGATGTTAATCTTGCCTTTACAAAGAATAAAGGACAAATCACGTCTCAACGAGACTATGCTAGAGTGTTGGGAAGTCTAATGTACATCATGAATTGTGCACGAGCAGATATAGCTTGTGCTATAAGTAATCTGAGTCGATACACAAGTAATCCTGGACAAAATCACTGGATGGCTATGAAACGAGTTTTGGGTTATTTGGAGTACACCAAGACTATGCTTTGCACTATGATAAGTATCCTGCTATTATAGAAGGATATTGTGATGCAAATTGGATCACCGGCTCAAAATAATCAAAATCCACAAGTGGATATATTTTCACAATAGATGGAGGAGCGGTAACTTGGAAATCATCCAAACAAACCTTGCTTGCTCGCTCTGCAATGGAGGCTGAGTTCATAGCTTTGGACAAAGCCGGTGAAGAAGCTGAATGGCTCCAAAACTTCTTGGAAGACATTCCATTTTGGCCTAGGCCGTGGACACATATATGTATACATTGCGATAGTCAATCGGCAATATCGAGGGCTGGGAGCCTTATGTATAATGGTAAAAATCGTCATATACGACGAAGACATAAAACCATTCGACAACTTATCTCTAGAGGAATTATCACAATTGACTATGTTAAGTCAAAGGATAATGTATCGGATCCACTTACTAAAGGTTTAACTAGAGATGATGTTGAGAGATCATCAAGAGGAATGAGACTATGGTTGAGGACAAGTCTTCATGGCGGTAACTCTACCTAGAAGACTGGAGATCCCAAGATCTAGGTTCAAGGAGCTCAAACAAAGTTGTGTACGACCGCTCCAACATTGTCAAACAACTTAACCCATCCTCTTAATAAGACAAAGTTTAGTACCAAGGATCAAACGTTAAAGACGTTTTATAATGATTATCTAAGTTTGATACGGGGTTTGTCAAACAGTGTAGATCTACGGGATTACACGTTTAGAAATCACCTATGTAAGTGTGAAGTGGAAGCCGCTTCAAGGAGAATTCTGTAAGGCCAATTCTCTACTGATGTTTGGCATTTTATGCCAAGGTTTCCTTAATATTTCCGCATGTTTGAGCTTGTTATGCGCTCGTTTTATAGGTTGTGAATGTGGTTTTACAATAATTTGATGTCGTGCGTGTGTAGGTTGTTACGCAGTGCATTTGGAGCTTTTAGGAACTTGATTGAGCAAGAATTGATTGGAAGTTGATTGAGGATTGGATTGAGCACACGAGGGCATGACACGAGCGAGATTTCAGACCAAGGAACAAGCAAAAAGTGCCTGGCGCAGTATGTGGCGCGGCGCGCTTTCCAAGGCGCTTGACTTCTGGCGCTTTTCCCAGCGCGGGGCGTTCCAAAGGCGCCCGGGTTTCGACGGGTTCTGCTTGTCTTGGCGCTTTACGAGGCGCGGGGCTCCCGTTATAGCGCCCCTTGTACGGATTTTCACTTCATATTCCGTCTAGCATTGGGTCTAACTTATTACTAGGTGTTTGTAAATACTATAAATAGTATTTTACTTAGTTTTTGAAGGGAGTTCTTACTTTGGAGCAATATTGAGAGCAACATACTCATTGAACAAGGGTTTATTCCTAATCTTTCATCAATTACATCAATTATTTCATTATTACACCAAATTCTTGCCTTGTGATTATGAATATGTGTGGCTAAATATTACGTTCTAGGGTTAGAGTATTACATGAAGGTTGATTGTTTAAAGATTGATTCCCATTGATTGAATCCCATAACGGGTTGCTTATTCTTTTTTGATTTCACTTGTATAACTGTTAGAGCTCGATAATTATACATTATCTATGGTTTTTGGATTGAACTCGAAAGAGAGAATTTAATTACGTAATAAGAAAGAATAGAACTAGTGTGTGAACCCGGGCATCGGGGAACCAATTTGCGAGTAGGATAGACATATACTTGCTTGCCTAGTTTAACTCATGACATGATTCGTTAATGCGTGCATGTGATTTAACCCATAGACATATAGGGATTGAAGTAGCTTGCATAGACTGTGAAGAACTGAAAGGTTTTCACAGTTACATTTACTCTGTCGGTTAGTAACCCGGGATTTAAGAAGTGGAATCAATTGAATACATCAACTTGATTGTTCGTAACTCTGACCCTGGACCGCCCTCTTAATATTGTTAACAACCAAAGTATTGCACCATAGCTTGACTACACTTCTAGCACTTTAATTACTGCGTTTTAGTTATAAAAACTCTTACAATCAAAGAAAAAGATCCCTTAATAGTTTGTTAGAAATTGTTTGTTAAGTGTTAGTCTGCTTAGTTCTCGTGGGAACGATATTCGATTTATCACTTTATTACTTGTCGACCGCGTATACTTGCGTGTGCGTTGGGAGCAACAAGTTTTATGCACCGTTGCCGGGGACTAATTACGGACTAATTTCTTTTTGAACGATTACTTAATTTCTATTCAGGTTTAATTTTTTTTGTTGAGTTTCTTGTGCTGTTTCAGGCAACAGGTTTTGCATGCAAAGGAATAAAAAGGACGAACCACTCGTACCTTTTGATCCCGAGCCTGAAAGAACCTTGAGAAGGTTACGAAGAGAAGCAAGAGATCGAGAAGCACTAGCAATCGTACCTGCTTCTTTACCCATTGAAATGGCAGAAGATCAAGCAGTAGCAGTGCGAGATGTTGCTCTTCCTAGCCTGGGAGGAGTAGCGTCAAGTATTGTGAAGCCCGCTATTACCGGGAACTTTGAGATCAAGCCCGGCATGATTCAGTTGCTGCATGTGACGGGGCAATATGCTGGATTACTACATGAGGATCCGCAGCAACACATTCAGAACTTTCTGGAGATCAGTGATACTTATACACCATCGGGTGTGCCTACTGATTATGTGCGTATGACTTTGTTCCCATTTTCACTGATTGGAACAGCAAGGAAGTGGTTAAAGGCTGAGAAGCCTGGGTCTATCACTACTTGGGAGGATTTGGCTAAGAAATTCTTGGCTAAATTTTATCCATCTGCCAAGACAGCCAGGCTGAGGAGCGAAATTATGTCCTTCAGACAGTTAGAAGGAGAATCCTTGTATGCAGCCTGGGAGAGATTCAAAGCTCTATTGAGAGATTGTCCACATCACAACCAATCTAATGAGGTTATTGCACACACTTTTGTTGAGGGGTTGAACCAACACACTAAGATCGTGGTTGATGCTGCTGCTGGAGGCCAAGTGCTGGCCTTAAATTTTGAGCAGATTTATGATTTACTTGACAAGTTTTCGCAGACCAATCTTGATTGGCATGGTGATGGCAGAGCTACGACACAATTTGAGGGTGTTAGCAGGGCTAATACGCAGAAAGCTGCTGGGATACTTCAATTGGATGCAGTTTCAGAGCTAAGGGCAAAAATGGATGCTATTTCTAATCAGATCAGCAAGCTGACTCTTCAAGCAAAACCACAATTAGCTCCAGTGCAACAAATTCAAACCTTTTGTGAGGTGTGTGGAGAAGAACATAGTACTGAAGTCTGTCCATCTAACCCAGAGTCAGTATATTATGTGGGTAATCAGAACAGGTCGCAGGGTCAGAATCGCAATCAATATGGTAACAACTATAACACGGGTTGGCGTAATCACCCAAATTTCTCTTGGAGGGATAACCGTGAGCAGTTTCAAGGCAATGAGAGACCCCAAATTAATCAAGGCAATGCACCACAGCAGGGGTCACAGTCACAGACTCAGCCACAGCAGTCTAATGCAGTAGAGGATATGCTTAGGAAACTTCTTGCAGGGCAGCAAAAGCTCTTGGATGATTCAGCATCTCAGGCACAAACAATTAAAGATTTGAGCAGTGCGCAGAAAGATCTTGAAAGACAATTGGGGCAGCTTGCTGGAGCGCAAAATAATAGACCTCGGGGTGCTTTACCGAGTGATACGGAGAAGAATCCTAAGGAATTTGTGCAAGCAGTTACTTTGTGGAATGGAAGAGCTCTAGAAGAAGTTCCCCCAAAACCAAAGAAGCCTGTCGGTGAGTTAGAGCCCAATGCTGATAGGGAAGTGGAGAAAGAAGCAGAGACAGTGATAGCAAAGCAGCCCGAGTCTGCTATTGTGAGACCACCACCACCTTTCCCTCAGAGACTTCAGAAGCAGAAAGTTGATGCAGCATGCAAGAAATTCTTGGAGATATTGAGTCAGATTCAGGTAAATATTCCTTTGGTGGAGCTTTTGCGGGATGTTCCCAAATATGCTAAATACATCAAGGATATTGTTGCTAACAAGAGAAGACTTACTGAGTTTGAGACAGCTGCACTCACTGAGGAGTGTAGTTCCAGAGTTAGAAGCAAGCTTCCTCAGAAATTGAAGGATCCTGGTAGTTTTACTATTCCTTTGAAAATTGGGGAACATGAGGTTGGTCGAGCTTTATGTGATTTGGGTGCTAGTGTGAATTTAATGCCTTCTTCAGTTTTCAGGAAGCTAGGCCTAGGTGAACCACGACCCACTATTGTGACCCTGCAGCTGGCTGATATATCTTTGACATGCCCCGAGGGGATTATTGAGGATGTTCTTGTACAAGTGGGTCAGTTTATATTACCTGTTGATTTTATTATTCTTGATTATGAAGCTGACCCTGAGGTTCCTCTCATCTTGGGAAGAGGATTTTTGGCTACTGCTGATGCTGTTATTAGAGTCAGAGCTGGAAAAATGATCATGAAGGTGAATGGGGAAGAAGCTGTGTTTAATGTGTTCAGAGCTACCCAGCTTCCTTCTCATTATGAAGAGTTGTCCATGGTAAAAGTGGTAGATGATGAGTTGACTGCTGATGAGAGGTCATTATTGGCTTCTAATGTTGATTCTTTATAAAGGGCACTCTTATGTGATGATGATGATATCCTGAAGGATGATGATATTGACGAGTATTTGGAGGATCTTAATATGCAGAGTAGATTCATCCCGGGGTGGAAGAAATTTGAGGAGCTTGATAGTCCGTTGACCTTAACTCCTGCTAAACCGTCTATTGAGAGAGCTCCTAATCTTGAGCTCAAGCCTTTACCCGAGCATTTATGTTATGCTTATTTGGGTGAAGGTAATACTTTGCCTGTGATCCTTTCTTCTTTGTTGTCTGATGTGCAGGTTGAGAAGGTGTTGCGGGTATTGCGAGAGCGCAAGAGAGCTATTGGCTGGACTATTGCTGATATTAGAGGGATTAGTCCTTCTTTATGCATGCATAAAATTATCTTGGAGGAAGATCATAAGCCATCCATAGAGCAGCAGAGGAGACTAAATCCAATTATGAAGGAGGTGGTGAAGAAAGAAGTTATCAAGTGGCTGGATGCTGGTATTAGTTTTCCTATCTCTGACAGCAAGTGGGTGAGTCCAGTGCAATATGTTCCTAAGAAGGGGGGCATGACAGTGGTGAAGAATGAGCATAATGAGTTGATTCCTACACGAACAGTTACGGGGTGGCGAATTTGCATTGATTATAGGAAGCTGAACAAGGCCACCAGGAAAGATCACTTCCCACTCCCCTTTATTGATCAGATGCTGGATAGACTTGCAGGGCATGAGTATTACTGCTTCTTGGATGGGTATTCGGGCTACAATCAAATTGTGATAGCCCCTGAAGACCAAGAGAAGACTACTTTTACTTGTCCATATGGCACACCTATGCATTTAGGAGGATGCCATTTGGGTTGTGTAATGCCCCGGGGACTTTTCAGCGGTGCATGATGGCTATTTTCACTGACATGGTGGAAAAATTTGTGGAGGTATTTATGGATGATTTCTCAGTGGTTGGTGACTCTTTTGATGAATGTTTGAAAAATCTTGATGCTGTGCTGAGCCGTTGTGAAGAAACAAATCTGGTGCTGAATTGGGAAAAATGTCACTTTATGGTTCAAGAAGGCATAGTACTTGGGCACAAGGTGTCAAAGCAAGGGATTGAGGTTGAAAAAGCGAAGATTGAGGCTATTGAGAAATTACCACCACCTATCTCTAAGGGGGTGCGTAGTTTCTTGGGACATGCACGGTTCTATAGACGTTTCATAAAGGACTTCTCCAAAATATCCAATCCCTTGTGCAAATTGTTAGAGAAGGATATGAAATTTGTGTTTAATGATGCTTGTCTCAAGGCATTTGAAGAGTTGAAGAAAAGGTTGGTGACCGCACCAATCATCATTGCTCCTGACTGGTCTTTACCATTTGAATTGATGTGTGATGCGAGTGATAATGCTATTGGGGCTGTTTTAGGCCAAAGAATTGGAAGAATCTTTCATTCCATCTATTATGCAAGCAAGACGCTTGATGTAGCCCAGTCTAATTATACCACCACTGAGAAGGAGTTGCTAGCCGTATTTTATGCTTTTGATAAATTCAGATCTTATTTGGTTGGCACTCATGTCGTTGTCTACACTGATCATGCCGCAATCCGGTATTTGTTTGAAAAGAAGGACTCCAAGCCTAGACTCATTAGATGGGTTCTCCTATTGCAAGAGTTTGATGTTGAAATTCGAGACCGCAAGGGGACTGAGAATCAAGTTGCTGATCATTTGTCAAGGCTGGAGAATAGAGATCATGTAGATGAAGGGCCCGAGATTAAAGAGGTATTTCCTGATGAGCAACTTTTTGCTCTTGATGCAGCGGAGGTGCCATGGTATGCTGACATGGTGAATTTACTTGTGAGTAATGTGTATCCCCCTGGGGCAACTGCTGAGCAAAAGCGTAAACTCCTTCATGAGGGCAGATTTTATGTGTGAAATGAGCCCTATTTGTACAAGATAGGAGTTGATCAACTAGCTAGGAGATGCATTCCAAGGGAAGAAGTAGAGCCGATTCTACAGAGCTGCCATTCCTCTCCTTATGGTGGCCACCTTGATGGAGATCGAACAGCTGCAAAGGTACTCCAATCTGGTTTCTTTTGGCCTACTTTATTTAAAGATGCTCATGCACTGGTGAAGCAATGTGATCGTTGCCAAAGAACGGGTACTATTAATAGGCGTCACGAGATGCCTTTGAACAATATCTTGGAGATTGAGCTGTTTGATAGTTGGGGTATTGATTTTATGGGTCCATTCCCACCTTCTATGGGTCATAAATACATCCTAGTAGCAGTTGATTATGTGTCGAAATGGGTGGAGGCTATTGCACTTCCAACAAATGATGCGAGTGTGGTGGTGAAGTTCGTGAAGAAGAATATTTTCACTCGTTTTGGGACACCGCGGGCTATAATCAGTGATGAAGGTACGCATTTTTGTAACCGGTTGTTCAATAAATTGTTGGCTCAGTATGGGGTTCGCCATAAGGTGGCTACTGCTTATCACCCTCAAACTAGTGGCCAAGTGGAAGTGTCTAACAGAGAGATCAAGCAAATGCTTGAGAAGACTGTGAATGCCTCGAGGAAGGATTGAGCTATGAAGTTAGATGATGCTCTCTGGGCCTATCAAACCGCATTCAAAACACTTATTGGAACCTCTCCATATAGGCTTGTTTATGGTAAGGCCTGTCACTTGCCGGTTGAATTAGAGCATAAGGCATATTGGGCAATTCAAAAGCTCAACCTTGATATGGCCTTAGCGGGTGAGAAGAGGATGCTCCAATTGCATGAGCTTGAAGAGTTCTGGTTCCATGCGTATGAAAATGCGAAATTATATAAGGAACGGACAAAGAAATGGCATGATAAGCACATTGAGCGTCGTACTTTTAAGCCCGGGCAGCTGGTATTATTGTTCAACTCGAGATTGAAATTATTCCCGGGCAAGTTGAAGTCGAGATGGTTGGGGCCTTTTGAAGTTGTTCGTGTTACCGCACATGGAGCGGTTGAATTGAGAGCCCCGGATTCTAAGAACACATTCTTGGTTAATGGTCAAAGGGTGAAACGTTATTGGGGAGGTGCGGTTAATCACCGCACTTCCATTACTTGAAGGGACCCGTGATTCATACCCGTCGTGCCACGACGTTAAATAAGGCGCTTCTCGGGAGGTAACCCGAGCTTGTACTTGTAATAGTTTAGTATTTTTTGTTTTATAGTGTCACGTAGTTTGTTGTTTTTGTGTGTCGTTTTTGCAGGAATCGGGTGAGCTAAACAAGGTGAAATTAATGCTTTGAGGGGTACGGGACGTCTCGAGACATGTCCCGCGCTTGGGTTCGCACTTGGAATTGGAAATTGGTGCGAAAAAACGTGTTCGGGCGCGTTTGGGAGTGCCCCGCGCCTCCCAACGCGGAAAAAACAAAGCTGAAAAAAATAGGCCTGTCGCGTTTGGGAGCGCCCCGCGCCTCCCAACGCGCCGAGGCAAACAGTGAGCTCCAATTCTTGGCCGCTTTTGGCCCGCGCCGCGGTGCTTAACGCGCCCGGCCAAACTTTTCTAAGTTTTCCGGGTCAAACAGGTTTTGACCCGCGACCCGGGTTCCCCCATCCCCTTATACCCGATTCCTATACCTATTTCTTCACTATTTTCACTCTAATTACTCTCTAATAACTCACCAATTCACCTCTAACACTTGGAATCATTCCAAAGCTTGTTGCAATCCACTCTAACACATTCAAGTAAGTAAATTCCTTCCTTTTCTCTCTCAATAACATGTGAGTTGAACTCATTCTTGTTCATGGAAGGTTTCTTAGCTAGTTACAAATTTATGCATAAATTTCACTCTTGTTGTGCTTAAATTGTTCATGGTGCTAGATAGATAGCTTGTGACTTGTAAAAAGAGATCTCTCAACAATTTGGGAGGGTTGGCACATTCCAAAACTCATTGAAATTGATAGTTTCAAAGTGTGCACACCAAGTGTTTGTGAAAAAGCCTCAATGATAAAAATTCAATAACATTGTGAATTCTTGAGTAGCAATGCATTCCTTAGGCTTATTATGGACACTAGGTGTCGCACACACATAAGAATTGATCATGATGCACCCACACTAGCTTGATCTTGAAAAATAAAAAACGTGGCATACTTTGTCCGAAGCTAATTTTGTTTAAGTGTGGGGTGCTTGTGCCATTGAGATAAGTGTTTGATATATAGAATGTGTGATAAGTGTGGGGTGGTACCATACTAATTGAGCTTGAATTGTATTTTTGGTGCTTAATTATCAATCTCACATTGATCTATTGTTGTGTAGGTACCATGGTGACCACACCTCTACCAAGCAAGAGTTCTTCATCCACCGCGGGCCCGAGGAGAGCACTTCAAGCCGGGCCTTCTTCCACAAAGCAAAAGGGCAAGGCACCGGCCAAGCCCAAGGCAAAACCAAAGGCCAAGGCAAAGATACCTAAGGACGCGGTGCCGATACCACGTCCCGGAGGAAAGACACATTATGGCATCAATTTTGTAAAAAGAGGTGAGTGCCAAACGTGGTATAAAAATGTGAGGCTTGCGGGGTATATCCCCGAGCAAGCGATTGATAAAAGGAGGGTTATGCAGAAATTCCGAGGTGTGGCCGAGGCGATAATTGCTCTAAAGTGGGACTCGGTATTTGAGAGTCCGGGGCACGCCAACCTTGATTTGGTGCAAGAGCTTTATGCCAACTGGGAGCCAGACGACGCATGGAAGGAGGATGATATGGTCACGGTGAGGGGGGTGAGAGTGAAGCTGGATCCTACGGCATTGAATGCCTTTCTGGGGGTCGAGGACCCTGACTTTGATGATATGAAGGAGTTCATCAAAAAGCCTGACTACAAGGCTCTGCGAGACACACTTTGTGGCGAGAGCTCCACTCACAAGTGGGAGCGCAATGCCGCCGGAAGACACAAGTTTATGTACTTCTCGCAGTTTCTCAAACCTGCCCGTGTGTGGATGCGGTTTATCAATGCACGCATATTACCATCCTCTCATTATTCTGAGGTCACCAAGACTCGGGCGTGCATGGTATACTTCTTTATGACTGGGAAGCCGGTAAATATAGGCTACTACATGTTGCGAGTGATGAAAGAGCAACGGAAGTCAGATTCATGTAGTCGCTTGTATTTTGGGAACATCTTGACCCGATACTTAGAGCAGGCTGGTGTCCCCGTAGATGACATTGGGGATCGCATTGTCCCTGACATAGGGAAGCCTTTTGATATTGCCTCGGGCAAGGGTGTGACCACTACTGCGCCGGTGAAACTGACGGCTGATGAGTGGCGGGAGACAGACGCCAACTTGTCTGCGCGTCAGTATTTGATGATGGAGCAGATGGCCCGGCGGTCGGGCGTGGATTTTGCAGCTATTGATCGCACTGTCCCTCTACTGGAGACCTCGAAGTGTCTGCTAGGCATGACTCGAGCTGTAGAGATGCCTCCGGAGCAGAATGAGAACACGGATTCGAATATTGTTGCTAACGATCCGGACAGTGAGGTTGAGGCGACTGATGCTGAGGGCGGTGGCTCTGATGAGGAGGAGGACTAGGTCCACACTCCTGCGCACCACTCGGATATCAGGGCAGTTTTCTTTTACTTTTGCACTTACTTCTTTGTCGCACTGGGGACATTGCTTAGTTTAAGTGTGGGGTGGGGTACTGCCCTTTATCTATTTTTGAGGTTAGGGATGCATGTACCATATGATTTTTCTTTTGTCACTTGACTTTATTTTGATTTATTTCTTGCTTTAATATATGAAAAAAAATTAGAAAACCAATGAAAAATTCCAAAAAGATTTTCCTTTTAATTTTATTAGTGGTACATGTCATCCGCCCCGTGGTTTTTCTTATGACCTCGGTTCTTTTCTATGGGGAGGCCTTTGAACCGGGTAGTTTTTATTCTTACGATTAGGATAGTTAGTTGTAGATGACCCTAGACGAAGGAAAGAGGTAGAATGCTAGGTGCCTATGATTTGTTTGATACCGGTGGACTTGGACTTGATTGCATGTGCTATTTGTGGTGTCCTTGGGTTTTAATTGTGATGCATGTCTAGGAAAAAATGAAACGACCCCCTTGAGATGCTTGAGTCCGCTTGCTTGACTTGATTGTGAACCTTTGTACATGAGTGCTTAAATTTCCACAAGTTGCATTCTAGATGCTTGGTTGAGAGTTGTTGATGGAACGTTTTTGTGTGGACCATGTGCGATGTGTGTGTGAGGCATGTTCTTGTTTACTCCATGTTGCATATTAATGTCTAGAACTTGCCCCGTGTGTGTGCAAAGCAAAATCCTATGTTTGCTCTAGTCGGGAAATGATACAAGGCTTTCTTTTGATTTGCCTACCCTTACATATATACCTTGGAAAAAAAATTGTTGTTGTGATTTCTTTGACCCTTTTGTTGGCACCCACACCCCGAGCCTTCCCATTTGTTCTAGATTGACTCTTTTGGCCCTTTACTCCTTAAGCACTTTAGTGATATTGTGTTGTTATGTTGGAGTTGTGGTTGGATTTTGGGAGGTTTTTGAGTGGAGCTAATGAAGGGGAATAATTGTTAAAATTGTGAAGTAGTGAAAAGCATTGGCAAGGTTGGAAGATAATGAAATAGAAAAAAAAATAGCAAAGTTGAAAAGAAAAAGAAAAAAAATTGTGGAAAAAGAAATAAAAAGAGAAAAAGATATCCATTCCTTGCTAGTGTGTGCTTAAAAGAAAAATGCTACTTGTTGAGAAGGTGTATGTGTGGAAGTGTTGATTGGGTGGCTTGATGAGATTGGTGCCTAATTTGAATGTGATGTATTAAAGTGCTTAGGGAGGTAGTCATTATTACCATATGTATCCTACCCGCCCCTTAGCCTACATTACGACTTTTCTAAAGTCCTAGTTAATCCCGATTGGAGTGAGCTTACATTAGTGGAGTCCTACACTACGGGCAAGCCTATGGTACGTTGTGTGTGACATGTGAGACTTTCATGAGAGTGAGTGAATTCATTTATATTGCCCCCGTTATATTCATGATATTGGTTGTCGTGTGTGATTTTTTTTGGGGGAGGGGGGCACTCTTTTGCTTTATATTGGTGAGGGCACGTGGTTTGCATGAAATAGGTGAAGTTGATGGTTCTTGGTTGAGTAGATAGGTGTGATTTTGTGGTAGCATTGTTGCATTAAGTTGAGTTTGTGCATTTGAGCTATTTTGGGGTGGTTGTTCTCATATTTTTGGTTTTGGTAACTTGTTGGCATGTTGTGGATCCATAGTAGTCATGTGTGCATTGGTTCAATGGTCGGTATCAATCATAGTCATAGACAGAGTTGTTTTACCTAAGTTGGGAAGTGAGATGTGACTTGCTCGAGGGCGAGCAAAGGTTCAAGTGTAGGGTGGTGATGTTTGGCATTTTATGCCAAGGTTTCCTTAATATTTCCGCATGTTTGAGCTTGTTATGCGCTCGTTTTATAGGTTGTGAATGTGGTTTTATACTAATTTGATGTCGTGCGTGTGTAGGTTGTTACGCAGTGCATTTGGAGCTTTTAGGAGCTTGATTGAGCACGAATTGATTGGAAGTTGATTGAGGATTGGATTGAGCACACGAGGGCACGACACGAGCAAGATTTCAGACCAAGGAACAAGCAAAAAGTGCCTGGCGCAGTATGTGGCGCGGCGCGCCTTCCAAGGCGCTTGACTTCTGGCGCTTTTCCCAGCGCTGGGCGCTCCAAAGGCGCCCGGGTTTCGACGGGTTCTGCTTGTCTTGGCGCTTTACGAGGCGCGGGGCTCCCGTTATAGCGCCCCTTGTACGGATTTTCACTTCATATTCCGTCTAGCATTGGGTCTAACTTATTACTAGGTGTTTGTAAATACTATAAATAGTATTTTACTTAGTTTTTGAAGGGAGTTCTTACTTTGGAGCAATATTGAGAGCAACATACTCATTGAACAAGGGTTTATTCCTAATCTTTCATCTATTACATCAATTATTTCATTATTACACCAAATTCTTGCCTTGTGATTATGAATATGTGTGGCTAAACATTACGTTCTAGGGTTAGAGTATTACATGAAGGTTGATTGTTTGAAGATTGATTCCCATTGATTGAATCCCATAATGGGTTGCTTATTCTTTCTTGATTTCACTTGTATAACTGTTAGAGCTCGATAATTATACATTATCTATGGTTTTTGGATTGAACTCGAAAGAGAGAATTTAATTACTTAATAAGAAAGAATAGAACTAGTGTGTGAACCCGGGCATCGGGGAACCAATTTGCGAGTAGGATAGACATATACTTGCTTGCCTAGTTTAACTCATGACATGATTCGTTAATGCGTGCATGTGATTTAATCCATAGACATATAGGGATTGAAGTAGCTTGCATAGACTGTGAAGAACTGAAAGGTTTTCACAGTTACATTTACTCTGTCGGTTAGTAACCCGGGATTTAAGAAGTGGAATCAATTGAATACATCAATTGGATTGTTCGTAACTCTGACCCTGGACCGCCCTCTTAATATTGTTAACAACCAAAGTATTGCACCATAGCTTGACTACACTTCTAGCACTTTAATTACTGCGTTTTAGTTATAAAAACTCTTACAATCAAAGAAAAAGATCCCTGAATAGTTCGTTAGAATTTGTTTGTTAAGTATTAGTCTGCTTAGTCCTCGTGGGAACGATATTCGAGTTATCACTTTATTACTTGTCGACCGCGTATACTTGCGTGTGCGTTGGGAGCAACATCTACGTACTCATGAACCAGGCGATGTTCATGGCTGAAACGAACACAACAATGAGAACAAAAAATGGTCAAGGATTAATTGTGTGACATATGTTGTCTAGGTATACACCAAAGTTCGACGGTTCAAAGATATCAAATCTACCGATTGACCGAGTATATCCGATATACGTTCACTACGGAAAGTTCAAAGGGAAACCCACTTATCCAGATGCAATTAATTCTTACTTGCAAATCACACAGTTTTCTGCATGTTTTCTGCATATAGCCATTCCCCATTCATGTGGGGGGATTGTTGGGTTTGGAAAGAAGGTAAAGTGGTGTGAATGGGAAATGAAGGAAATGTTTATATTAATATTTTATTTGGGGCCGTTTTCGTAACGGAATTAAAGAGTGGAATACTTATGCAAATATTCCAAAGTTCCCAAAAAGCTGTAACGTAAAGGGTTTTTTACAAAAATATACAAATTTTCACCCTTAATTACAAATAAATAGCAATATTTTTCTAATTACAATGCATATCATTATTTTTCTAACACATTTAACACACTTTTCACTTCCACTTCCCATTTTCCCCAAATTAAAAATTCTCTCACTTACTCTATCTTTCTCCCATCACCCCATACCCACCCCCACCCCCACCACCCAACGCCATAACCTCCACCCTAACGCCATCACCACCACTCCACCACCATTACCCCCATTACCCCAGCACCTTCACCTCCTCCCCGCCTTGAACATTTAGATACAGTGTCGTTGGAATTTTTCTTTTGTAAACAACGTTTGATTTTTTTTTTGGAATTTGACCCATTAACCATGTGAGCCCACTACCAGGATCCAGCAATAAGCACGACAAAAATGGGTGTTGGTGAACAAATAAACGGCACTGACAGAGACGAGTGCCACATTTACCAAATACAGCGTTGTCAGTAGCTTTGAAGTCTCCAATCTCCATCCTGCTGGGTTTGTTGTGTGTCTATTTTTGAAGAACCAACTGATCAAATACGATGAATTAACTATCCTTACCATGGAGAGAAGTGACAATAGATCGACAAGTTCAAATCAAGGACGAATCTTTTTGATCCCAGAATATACATCCTTCGTCCACTCCACTCGAGTATTTATGACACACTTTATGCACAATTCATGTTCCAATTGAATATACTGTTCAAAATTAATTTACATTTCAGCGAAATTTCATAAAAATTTAATGTGCATTTACATTTACATCCAACGTTCACAGAAACAGTCTGAAACGGTCACAAATGGCTCTGAAACAGTCTAAAAAGACGCTGAAACAGTGCTGAAACAATTAGATACGGTACTGAAACGAAGCTGAAACGGTGCAGAAACAGTTAGAAGCAGTTGAAACGGTGAAGAAACAGTTAGAAACAATTGAAACGTGCAGAAACAGTTTGATACGGTGCTGCAGAAACAGTTGAAACGGTGCAGAAACAGTTTGATACGGTGCTGCAGAAACAGTTGAAACGGTGTAGAAACAGTTAGATACGGTGCTGCAGAAACAGTTGAAACGGTACAGAAACAGTTGAGATACGGTGCTGCAGAAACAGTTGAAACGGTGCAGAAACAGTTAGATACGGTGCTGCAGAAACAGTTGAAACGGTGCAGAAACAGTTGAGATACGGTGCTGCAGAAACAGTTGAAACGGTGCAGAAACAGTTGAGATACGGTGCAGAAATAGTTGATACGGTGCAGAAATAGTGAGATTCAACGAGATACATTGAGGATTGATGAGGAAAAGTGAAATTGGGGAAAATGAAAGGAGTAAAAGTGAAATTGGGGGGAAATGGTGGGAGGAAAAGTGAAATAGGGGGAAATGGGAGGAGCAAAAGTGATAGTGGGGGAAATATAAGGAAGAATGTAAGGGTTTGGGAAAATATTGCTATGTTTGTAATTATCTTGTGTTTTCCTCTATATAGGGTAATTTTACCAAAATGTTGCTATGTTTGGTAATTAAGCTCTAAAACTTATACTTTTATGTAAAAAATCCTAACGTTAATGAAAGGGTACTTTTTCATTGAACAGCCACCTTGAATGCTGCCTTTCATGAACATCCATTTCACCAAAATGAAAATACACCTTTTCATTGAACAGCCACCTTGAAGGCTACCTTTCATGAACAACCACTTCAGCAAAATGAAAAGACACCTTCATGCCTTTTCACTCCAAATCTTGTGGCTATAAATAGAGAGACATTTTGCCTCATTTTGTTCATCCAAAAAATTTCATACTCTCTCTCTCTCTCTCTCTCTCTCTCTCATTACCTTTTGCATTTGTTTTCAAAACAAAGTAAGTTCTGAGTCAGTGTGATTTGCTACCATTATTGGAGTTCGCTGTTCACTGTGATTTGAATTACCGCTATCACAGTGAGGATAATTCCACTCTATCCTAGGAGAAATTAATCCACAAACCTTGGGTAACTGTGAGGGGATTAGATTTCTTAAGGACAGGCAGTGTATACTGTTGGCTTGAAATTTTTCTACTTCATCTATTTCTGTTTTGGTCATTATCGAAAGTGCAGACATATAACAAAATGCACCACAAGTATTGAACGAATATCTTATACAAGAATCTTGGTTGAAATCACAAAGCATTACCAAATAAAAGGGAAGTACAAGATCCAGAGGGAAGCCTATTTGATCAGGTTATGGAGTATGATTGAAAGTTAACTTATTGCCACTTATACTTAAAAATAAGGCATGTATGTCAAGAGGAATCAAAGAAGAATCCCAAACCAACCAAAAGGGATAAATGATGCTTACAAAAATCTAGACCTGAGTGGCAAGTCATCAATAAGCAAGGGCCTGAGCAATCTAGAAAAAACATACTGCAACTGCACTTGTAAGTGATCCAGAGAAAGACAATGAGTAGCCTAAAGCAACAAAAATAAACAAGCCATAAGTCAATGGAAATAATAAGCCTAGTTGTGCAAGGCCAATAAGCCCCAGTGGATGTAAAGGACCAAGGCTGGCAAAGGGCATCATGGATTGGGTTAAAAACTCCTCATGAATCTTAAGGGAATGGGCTTACAATTGCTAATACCTTCACCCAGCTGGCTGAAGTAACTCAACAAGTGCAACAACATGATAGGGGAAAAGTAGTAAGCGTGGTACATTGGAAGACCAAGTTCCTACTATTGCAAGATGAAAGTGGTAACTTGGAATGTTATGGGAATGAATAAAGTATATAAGAAAAAAGAACTAAAAAAGTTTATTACTCAAAATAAAGTAGGCTTAGTAGCAATAGTGGAATGCCATAATCAATATATCCATGGGCTGGTGGCTCCAAAGCAAGGTGCTGTGAAATTCTAGTTTACTCCACTGTATGGGCTGCATAGTGTTCTGGACAGAAAAGAGCTATGGGCTGAACTTCATAAGCTAGCTCAAAATATGACAAATTCGTGGCTGATCATGGGGATTACTATAATGCAGCATTGACAACAGAAGATAGAGTAAATGGGATCTCTGTGAAAGAGGTATAGTGAGGGACTTTAATGAACTTCTATAAACCTCGGGAATGTTGGAAATGAAGAAATGGAAGAAAATTCACTTGGACCAACAATCATGTTTATAATAGAATTGATGGGGCATTTGTCAATCAAGAATGGCTCAGTAATTGGACTCATCTTGGAGCAAAACCTATGCATCCTGGGTTCTCAGATCATTCTCCTCTGTGTGTTGACATATGAGTACTAGTTCACACATGCAACATGCCCTTAAGTTCTTCAATTTCCTTGTTGATCAGCCATAATTTCTCTCATTAATAGCTGAGAATTGGACTGCTCAATACCATTCAGAACCAATGCACAATGTATGGAGAAAACTCATCTTCCTAAATATGAATTGAAGCAGCTAAATAAGAAGGATTTTCATTATGTTCCTGGAAAAGTCAATCAGCCAGAGAGAAATTACATGTATTACAAAGTTAGATGGGGCAAATTGATGACCACCAGCTATTATTTGAAGAAGAGAAGCAGTTGAAGCATGAACTAGAGAAATAGAGTAACATTGAGGAGAGTGTTGCCAGACAAAACAAGAATACAATGGCTACAGCTGGGTGACATCAACACCAAGTACTTCCATGCCTGCCTAAAAAAGGATATTGCAAAACTAGATAAGATTTGTGAGTCCTTAGCTAGCATGCTACTACAATACCCTAAATCTTGAGGAAGAGATCATTTGGTTTTATAAACAACTTCTAGGGTCAGCTGCAGTCAAATTGCCATGTGTTAACAGTAAAATAATGAAGTTAGGACTTGTCTTAAATAGAGAGCAACAACTAAATCTTATTGTATCTGTTTCTATGGAAGAGTAGAGAAAGTTTTGTAAGAGATTAATGATAACAAAGCCCTAGGGTGTGATGGCTACAATGCATTTTTTAAAGAAGTCTTGGAGCACTATTAGTAAGGAAGTGCTGGCTGTAGCGCAAGAGTTCTTTTGAATTTCAACCATGTATAAACAAATGAACTGTACTTCTGTGACACTTACCCCAAAGTTCAAATACCCCTGCTTAATAAATGAATACAAGCCTAGCTCATGTTGTACCGTACTGTACAAACTTATCTCCAAGGTGATCACAAACATGCTTACTCATGTTATATATGGATTAGTTTATGACACACATGCAACTTTTATTCTTGATAGGATACTCTCTGATAATATACTCCTAAGCCATTAACTAGTGAAAGGTTACAACATAAAGGGTATCTCTCCAAGTTCTATGCTTAAAATAGATCTACAAAAGCCCTATGATTCTATAGAGTTGGAATACCTAGAGCAGATCCTAACAAACCTACAACTTCCTGAGATGTTTGTGAGATGGGTGATGAAATGTATTACAGTTGTGTCTTACTGTATCATAATGAATAGCAAACCTACTAAACATTTTGATGCAAAAAGAGGGTTAAGGCAAGGTGACCCCATGTCACCTTACCTCTTTGTACTTGCAATGGAATATCTGAGTAAATTGCTCTAAACTCTGAAGGTAGAATCAAGATTTAAATATCACCCCAAGTGTGCCAAATCGAAGATTGCTCCACTCGATTTTGCTGATGTTCTTCTACTATTTACAAAAGGTGATATAAGATATGTGTAAATAATATTTTGTTGCTTCCAATAGTTCTCTCTAGCTTCTGCTCTGAAAGCTAGTCTCCAGAAAAGATCCATTTACTTTAGTGGGGTGAGTGACGAGTTGCAAGATCAAATACTAGGAGCTTTAGCGGTTACCAAAGGGACTTTATCCATCAGATATTTAGGGGTTCCTCTTAGCACCAAGACTCTCTGTTATTTAATGTCAACCACCTATTGAGAAGATGCTAGGAAGGATTACCACTTGGACAACAAGATACTTATCATATGCAGGTCAAGTGCAGCTTCTAAAGTCAGTCCTCTTCTCAATCCAAATATATTGGTCCTATTGTTTCGGTTGCCAAAGAAGATTGTCAAACTAATTGAAAGAATTGTAGGATATTCCTTAGGACATGAAAGACTAAGGTATTTAAAAAAGCTTTGCTAGCTTGAAAGAGGCTATGTTTACCACGTACATATAGAGGAGTAATCTTTTTGAATATACATCTATGGAACAAAACAAAATTATGTAAACTATTGTGGTGCATAAGTAAGAAGAAGGCCAAACTTTAGATGAAGTGGATACATATTTATTATGGGAAATCAACTCCTATTTGGGAAGCTAAGCCTAATCAAGCTTGTTGGATGATAAAAGAAGGTATTCAAAGCCAAGGAATGTGTGCAGGCTGCAGGTATAGGCATGGAGGACTTCATGAATATGCAACAGTTCTTAATCAGAAGTATGTACACGAAGGTGTTAGGTGACTTGGAAAGAGTCACATAGAAAAGGATCCTCTGTAATAACCTAGGGGCAGCCAAGTAGATCTTTATTGTGAACATGGATGCAAAAGGCAAACTATATACAAAGGATAGACTCAGCAAATGGGGCATTGTTACTGACCATGAATTTCCTCTATAAGCTACCTGGAATGTATTGAGCATCTATTCTTTTAGTGAACCATTTCTACCTATATTTGGAAGAAGATTTTGCAATGGCAAAGCATTACTAGGAATCCCATGGGACTACAAGATGAGCTGAAGTGATCACATGAGAAATGCAATGGTAAAGGAATTGTAGCTACCTTGTATAGAATGGCTCTCACTGCTACTATTTACTTTGTATGGCAAGAAAGGAACTTCATACAGTTCCCAAAAAAAAAAAAAAAAAAAAACTAGATGATATTATCAGAAACATTGTCCATGAAGTGCACATCAGAGGATCCAGCAAACCAAAATTACCTAATTGATTAGCACGTCTGAATTACTACCTTGTGTAATAGTTAGTCAGTGTAGGCAAGATGTTATAGTTGTTTCCTTACAGGGGATATCCAGTAAGTAATTAAGTTTTTATTTCCTTAAGCTGTAAACTCTCACTTGGGTAGTAAAGTAATTTAATTAGTTACAAAATAAAAAATTAAATATGATGAATTAAATTTTAGTTGCAAAATCACTTGTATATTAGGAAGTTGATGACCACCTTGATATTGAAATCGAACTTGTTAAAGTAATAGTATTTCGGGAGATTGATTGTAATCTTGTAGGAGTTGTACCTTTTTTTATGCATCTATGCAGGAAACAATTTCATGCGATCCATTTTTAAGATAAAAACACAAAGTAGATAAATGCATTGCATCGTAGCTATGACAGTACAAGTATCGAGTAATAACAATATGACATCTGTTGATACCCAATTTTGTCCCGGAATTTTCAATTAGCGTCTAGTTATTTTTAAAATAAGGTCAATTTTTAGGATAATTAAGTTCATAATTTTAACGAAAAAATAGTCATAATTGTTTTTCGCTTTAAGTCCCGACCTATTTTACGCAATTCACATTTACAATTTTCGTAGCCCAATTCTAAAAGCCCTAACCCTCACCCCTATAAAAACTAAAACCCTAGCCTCCTAACACTATTCATCTTCCCCACTCACAAAAAATCCTACCCCATTATTCATCATCACCCTTACACAAAAAATCAGATCTACAAAGACACACACACCATTATCATCAGCCCCCTCACCATTATAATCATCTTCCTCACAACTTATCCATCTCTCTCTCCATTACAAGACCACCACTCAAAAGCATAAACAAAAACCACAACAAAACCATCACATTCACACACTTCAAAAACAACCAACACACACCAAGGTAGAAACAGGGGAGACAAAAACTCCGCCACCGGCGACAGTTTTACCGAAAAATTGATCGGCAGTGAGAAACAAAAAGGGACATCGAGGGGCCTATCATTCTCAGTTCTTGATTTGTTTATATTCTCTGTTACTGAAACGACGAAAGAAAAGGCGAGAGGAAAGGGTAGAAGTGATGCCGCCGGCGTTCTCTCACCGGAAAATTGAACGGCAGTCGCTCCTCGTTCTCCTTTAACTGCTGCTCTATTTGTTTGTCTCATCAGAATTAGATTGACCCTACAGATCTGTTAGCAGTTTGGGATAATTGTTTTTTTTCTAATCACGTTATTTTGGTCATTGTTACCGTCGCCGGTGGTCACTGTTTCTCTGTTCCCATTGTCTGCTATTGAATCAAATAAAAGAGAGATGGAGGGATCGTAACAGCGGTGCTCTCAGCTTACCGGAGAAACAACAGGCGTCGTTGCTCCTTCTCCCCTTGGTGGTGCTCCACTGCTATGCTGCCCGTCGATTGTAACTGGTATTTTGTGCTCGGAAATGGCACCCCAGCGCAACCGTTCCTATGATTCTCTATTTCGTTTATTTGGAAGTGGTTTTACTGTTTGTTGTGAGTTTCTGCAGGTATGTGCTTTTCTCACTTGAAGCTAGAAATAATTCAAAGCAGAGGGTTGCCTAGTCCCATTTGGTTGTTGTTATCTCGGCGGGTGAACTCGAGTTCCTCAGTGACCTTGGCATCTTGATTATATTATTGCCTTACTTGATTATTCTTGGTTCCAAGTTTCTGATACTGTTGGTTAGTGATGCTGTGTATTGGATTTATTTGGCCGATAGTGATCCTTTGGATATTGCTTGACTTTTCTTTGGTTGATATTAGACCACTGTTAATCTATTTACTCTGTTGTACATGGCCCTTTTCCAACATTATTTTGCAGGCTGCTTCTGATTCGGATAAATATTGCATTTTGTTTAAGCCTACGAAAATAATTCATTTGAGACCTATGGACTGATATTGAATCGATACTACACCGGCCAATGAAAAAATACATATACACGTATTGAGGCCTCGGGATTGATTTGAACATGATACTACGCTTGAACGGTCCCGTCCCCGTGTCCCTAAAGCAAATAGGCGATGATGAATGTATGCACTTTAACGCAAAGCAAGTTGAATAGAGTAACGGAATTGGTACTTGGCATGGCAACACGACCGGTCGGCGTGTTTGCAACCGTACCAACATCCCGAGCCTCTACATGATGCGCCATACAAACCTGAGCCTAAATTTTGCAAAATAAAACCCCTTATTATTATTATTATTATATTTTATCATTATTATTATTTTATTATTATTATTATTATTTTATTTTCATTAGTTATTATCTTTTATTATCGTACTAACTCAGTTTCATAATTTTTGCGAGGTATATATGACACGAACAATTTGTGGACTAGTTTGGTTAACTTACAAATGGGGATATGCATTAATTTGGAGTCATTTGGGGTCGAGTTCGGGCTCAAGCATTCAAGAAAATGAGACACATTAGAAATTTAGAAAATTCAAGACTGCCGCGAGTTGATCAATTTCTCGGGTTCTATCTTTAACTTTGCATTCCTTTCCTTAGATATTTATGCAAATAAATGTGTAAAATATTTTATTTATCAATAATATCTGACTGTTTGTATATTGCTTTACTTTATGTTCATTGCCTTTTACTTCGAAGTCGTTATTTAATTTATTGCAAATTGGGGCCATTTAGCAAAATGCGTGTAAATTAAATATTTTTCATAAACAAGTTTTATTTCAATTAATAATTTTATATAAATTTTCTAGAAAAGCATATTTTGCAAATGTTTTGTAAACTTGTCGGATTAACCGTTTTTAACGGAATTTCGGAAGTGCCTAAAAAACCTTCTTCCGAAATTAATAAAACCTCTTACATATAATCTTTGAAAAGACCGTCTTTTTCCTAAAACGGAGTTTTACACGCATTTGTTAATTTGGTTTCCTATTTTCCTTAAATTGGGTGGCGACTCCAAAAGAGTTAGTCCAGACTGTTGATATTTCGGAATTTATCCTTTTCGGGGTAATTTTTGGGGTTCAACAGCATGGCGACTCCTCTGGGGAGCAATAAAGGTTTCCAATTATTAGCAACTAGCATGTCTAATTTATTTGCTTTATTATATTTGTTTGTTTGGTTTGCCTTATAAAGCATGTATTATATTTATTTGTGCATAGTCTGCATTCCGTTCATATTTCCTCCCTCATGGAGCCTGTCAATTCTCTTTCACCTCCTCGATTTCATCACGGGGCACCCGCTTGATGGGTAGTTATGCAGGAAGGGCATGCCCTTACCTCACTCTTTGAAACTTCTTCCGTGTCACCAAAAGTTAGTTCGGGATATTGAGATTGCCTGGTTTTTTCATGGCCAGTTCTACTGCGTTGTGAGGCCAGGTCTATCCCACATAGGTCGAGTCAGCCTCAACCGTTAGCCTACTCTTAGAAGGAGATTAGGTCATGCATGCATATACACCTTAGTTTGGACCCAGTCCTTGATACCGTTTCCAGGAATTAAAAAATCGCCCTTTTGTTGACGGGTTATTGAATCCCAACGACGCTGCATATTATGTGATCGTGTGGATATTATAACGAATCCCAAACCATTTGCCATGTCAAATTTGACAAGTTGACAATTATGTCGGTTTATTTATATCTCAGATGTTGCATTGACAAACGACTTGCGTCGTTATAATAACCACATGTACGTGCAACTTGGCGATTAGGCCTACCTCTGGCATAAAGAGGCACCTTACAGGGTAGGACGCGTTTGCATATTTATTTACGCTCAACTACTTGTGATTGTCACATGTTAATTGCCTGCCTTGCTTTATTTGCTCAAAATGCGTTAAATACTAGGTGTTGTTTGCTTGTGTGCAATCCTATGAATGACATGCAAACTATCTTAGTTACCCTTTGAGGTTTCTTTGTTTTGTTTATTTCTCTAGCGGAAGGTTGATTTGTAATGTGGTTGACCATGCAAATCATGCAAGATTCAAGATCTGATTGATGGTAGACGCTCTAGCTCGTGAACGATGCAGCACCAGAAGCTAATGGCGTTGTTTGAAAGAACTTGGCAATTGAACTTAGTAGCATTATTTTCAATTTTAATTCAGATTGAGGCCCTGAATTGCATTGTACTTTAAAGCTTATGTTAATCTGAATCAACTCATTTTGAATTTATGAAAGTTGAAATAAAATGCATCTCATTCTTATTATATTATTTACGCTTGCATTTGTTTCCATTTTAAAATTAAAATTGATAAACCTGCCAAAGCTTTGCTTGTAACGTATGGCAAAACAACTGAACAATTTAAAGCGATGCACTGAAAATTATTGTCTGCGCTCTTTGGATATCGCACTATCTGTTAGAACTTCAACTGGGGCAGCTTTATTTGTTGGTATATGGCGTTCAAGCAGTGATGCAGAACTACACACAGTCTGATTCCCAAGGAAGGATACGTAGGGTCCCCCATCGGGCTCGACCCTTTAGCATTTAAATTTTTATTTTTCCCCCAAGAAGGACAACTGGGGCAATTTTTGCAAAACGAGTTAGAGATGCGGAAGATAATAACTGTGGCAAATTTTGCAAGAAGCAGCATTGATTATAAGAGACACAATCGGCAAGAACTTTTAAATTGGTGAAGCAAACAATGCAAAGTCTAAGACAAAGGACGTTCAGTTTGTTTTAAAATATGTTACAAGTTTAAGTCAAGGCAAAATTTTCAAAATGCATCTTTGACTTCATTCGCCTGCTTATTTTACTTGCTATATTGTATTAAATATTTTATCTTGCCTTTATTTTTCAAAAACTATGCTATTTGAGTTCATGAGCCAAGTTTCTGAAAGCAATTCACAAATCCAAGTCCAATGAAGACGAGGAAGCAGCAACAGCAGCAAGATCAGGATGAAGTCTGCACAAATCAAACGCTTCCCCCTCCTTCCCCAAAACTAACAAATTTTTCTTTGAGAGCAGGAACATGAAAGCTTGCAATGAGAGGATCATTTGCACTATGGATGAACAATTTATTGAACTCGCTTCCAAAGTTGTCTTGCAGATTGCGTCGCATTGCCTTTTCATGACTTAAAGCATTATGCTTTGTCATGAGTTATTGCCGAACAGGCGGCATTTCTACCTCTATGACTTTCATTCCTAATAGGCGAAAAAGCCAAGGCTTGTTTTGTGTTTTCAAAACTAAGCCAAATAGGGCATCACTTTCTTTCATGTGATAATCCGCATAAGGCCATCCTTGCGGGATTGTCTCGCCAATTGATTTATCAATGGCTATCGCACTGACTACATTTCCGCACTACTTTGCTTTGCACTTGCTTTGAATTATGTCTTCGCACTTTCTTTAAAATTAACGCCTTGCTTTACTCTTTCAGGTTGACCATCGGCTACGAGGATCTCCTTTGTTGGACTATCTCGCCTATTGATTCGCCAAATGGCTCTTGCATTGCTCTATATTCCCACACTGCTTTTCTTTGCACTTGCTTTAAATTATGTCGTCGCACTTGCTTTAAAATTTGATGCCTTGATTTATGTTTTTCAGGTTGACCACCAAAAGGGGCTTCTCTCTTGTTAGACTTTCACGCCCGTTGATTCGCTAAATCGCTTTTGCGTTGCTTTACATTTCACGCTAAATTGCCTTGCACTTGCTTTCAATCATGACTTTGCACTTGCTTTATATTATGAACCGCTTTACTTTTAGCTTAACAGGTTAACAGGTCAGCCCCGAGACCCTCCTTGCTTTGTGCCGGACCAGATTGCCAGCTGATTTGTCGACAATCAACCCTAAGAGCCTCCTTGCTGCGTGCCCGACCGGCTTGCCAGTTGATTTATCAAGATTGTTCAAATTGCTTTGCACTTGCTTTAAATTATGCCTTTGCATTTTCTTTGTATTGTTGACACCCAATTTTGTCCCTCCGTTTTTCGTAATTTGGCTATATTTAATTAAAATCGATAATAGTAATTTTCTAAACAAAATTGCATTAAATGACATGCATTTTACGTGTGTAAAATTATTATTAATACCCTATTTATATAATATTTATTTAATTGCGGTTATAACTACGTAATTGTATTCATCTAAGCTATTTTTTAAAATACGCGTGCTATTTGTGTAATTTAACGCATTACGATACTATTTAGTAATTATTCGTGGCTATTTATATCTAATTAGTATTATTTGTGGTCGTCTATATTTATTTATAATTAAATACATTTATTTATAATTATTTACAAAATTCCTTATTTTTATACTGATTATGTATATTTGTAGGTATTTTAATTAAATACTGGTCATTTTGCTATTTTACAATCCCATTCTTATTACATTTAGTCCTCGTCATCATATTTTGTCCACGTATACACCACATGTACGCCACATAAGCATACACCTCACTAAAATTCACTCCTAGTCTACGTATAACTCATCCTAAGCGCATAGTACTACTCTCCAAAGCACGTGTACAACTCCCTCCAGCGTATGGTACAACCCCTCAAAGCATCTACATCTCTACACATCAGCATTTATATATATACAATCACTTACACATCTACACTCGACGCGCCTACGTGGCACGATCCCAACCCTCTATCCCACAGATCCAACGGCTCAAAACACTTCTCACCTTTTAATATCCAAACACATACTTCACATCCAAACCCTAAAATCAGTTCACATCTTTTCCTTTCCATAACCTCAGACGTCGCCCAACTCCACCTCCTCTCTCCCCCTTTCCCCTGTTTCCGTCCCGATACACCCCACCCCGCCCCATCTCCGCCGCGAAGTCTGCGATTCCACCATCTATCTCCGCTCGTCTCCTCTCTCTCCCCCTTATCGTTTTCACACGGAAAAAAGGGAGCAAATCCCTCATCTCCCTCTCTTTCCATGGAAACCGAAAAGGAAGAGGTAGAGATTGACGAATCTCATCGAATCCGGATCAAACAAGACATGATACACGCTGATTTAGCACATAAAAGGAAAGAAACAAGGAAATCTCTTTGGACCTGAACGAATCAAGCAGAAACGGGCAGATTTGAGGACTGACCCGACCCGGTTATTACACGGGTAATACCTTTCCTTTTACATTTCTTTACTTGGTAAAATCATGAGAATCATGCTGTTTATTTGACGAAACTTCATATTACACTTGATTAGTTAAAATTAAGTTTCAATTCCTCACTAATTATAAGAGACAGTCGTAGCTAATTTGTATGTGAATCGAGTCGAATCATGAAGCGTCTGCTTTGTTTGGAGACTGATTATATTTATCTTTGTGAATTTGATGTTGCGACCTTGCACATATTGAAACTTAATCTCCCTATGTTCTGAAAACTTGCGGATCCTTGAAAGATTTATACATGTACAGTCAGTTCATTGACTTCTAGTAAAAGAAAATATCTTGTGACTTGAATTTCGATTTTTCTCAAGGCATACATTTTGCATATGCTTTGAGCTGATAGAGCTGAAATCTCTCCTCACTATGTGTATAATTGTTCCAGTAATATGGTAAAATACAAAAGAGAAGTGTGAACAGTATAATTTCACATTAGACAAATTAGCTTGAAATCTGATTTCTTTTTTGGATGCTTGTTTGCCGAGATCCTAGTATATCAAGAGTATATATAATATCCAGATTTCATGATATCTAGGAATAAATTAGTTTTGGCAGAATCATTTCTCTTTCAAGGCAAATTGATGGCATGATTTCCTGATTTCAAATGATTAGGCTTATTATTGGAAAGTTATATGCTGTATGATTCTTTAATTTAAACAAATTGACAACATCAGTTTCTAGTTGCCTTGTAAAGGTGTGATTGATTTCTTCCCTTTCTAGTTGTTGGTTTAAAATCCTAACAGCCCTATCCTACACCTATAAATACCAGTCCCCTCCTCCTTTTATTTCCCAAGTTGGCACACACTGAAATACAGGGATACAAACTGTGAACCAGAGAGGCCTTTTACACCTCTTACACAGTTCTGAAAAAATACACAGCCTCCACATACAACCTTTTACATCTCTAAGTTGCAGGCACTTGTAAGCTCCCTACACCACTCACAAACAAGGACAGAAACACTACAGAGCTTTCTCCTTCTTCTCTACACATTCACATACCTTAAAAGACATCCACAGAGAACAACTATCTCCCATTCTCCCTCTTTTCCTCAAGAAACACTGAAAGTTGAAACTTTTTTTTTTTTTCACTTTGTAATTCTGTTCTGCTGAAGGCCTTGGGAAAACCTGCTGCTTCACCTTATTGATGTGATCTCTCTCTTGGCCTGTCTGTTTAAACCTACACCAGGTTATATTTCGTGATTGAATGAATGTTATTGAGTATATATGTAGTATGTTTGAATAGTATTCTGAATATGGTCTTAGGTGTCATTTGTACATGGAAGTTTTTCTGCTATGTGTAGGCCTTTTTGGCCACCCGTTAACATGTGTTTACAGGTTGTTCTGGATAGTCTTTAGAGGACTATACCAATATCTCATTTGCAGGTGGAAAAAACTACTTTATTCAAGAAAGTGTAGGGCCATGAGACTAACCAGTTTATGCAGGGGGAACATATGTAGATTTCAAACTAAAGCTAACGACAATGAACTTGTTAAGTTCGAACAAATGCATACAGGGCATTACCCTCCTCTCTTCTTTATGTGTAGATAATCCCCTAGACCTTTTTTTATGTATTTTTATTCGGTTGTTTCCCGGTTTGTATTGACCCCATAAGGCGTAGATAGACTTTTGGGAAGGAGTAAAGAGAAGCAGCATATCAGCAGTGAACACTGGCTACGCAGGGGCCACTTTTGCCTTTCTCCTTTTATTTGCATGTGAAAGGCTAAAATTTAAAGTGCACTATAAGTATAGATTGTTTCCGCACTTTTTTAATTCTGGAAGAGCATCAGAATAGGTAAAAATCTGAAATGCAATTTCGTATGCAGCGGAGGTTGAAAGTGCAACTGATTCTGAAAACCAAACCATTTGTTTTGTCAACGCTAAAATTCAAGGGCTGATTCAAAAACAAGCCTATTTTTTTGCAAATCCTAAATTCATAAATCTAAACTTATTTTCTAAAAATTTCTCTAAGTTAATTAATAGCTTGTGAGGGATTTTAAGACTTTGGAGGTCAAGTCTTTTAAATTATATTATTTTCCTTATTAAACCATAACCTATATTATTTACTTATTTACTATATTTAGTTACTCTCTAATTAATTTTATAGTACTTATGATTATTTGCTTACTACTCTACTCATTAATATTTTCCTATACGTCATATCTATGCTCTAGTTAACAATATATACGTTTATTTATTATTATTCATTCGCTATACTATTTATTGGTATATTAAATATGCTATATGCATAATACCTATTTTGGAAACTTTACTTATGCTAAACAATTTATTTTTAAACGCGACCTCACAACAATAGCCGCGCGAGCAAGGGTACTTGACAACTAATGTCATACTACCGCTTAAAGTGGCTAACATTTCTAAAATCGCTAAAATTCTCCTTGTCCCTACGTTTAGAGAATTTAGTGTATTTTAGGAATATCATAACTTTTTTCTTCCAAACTAACTTCGGAATCTGCAAAGTTTGTATATTTTTTAGAAATATCCTTTAATTGAAACACAATTGGAATTTAGCTTTACTTTGATATGTTTTTTCTCTTAAATAAAAATTACATCTTTGACCTTTTTTTTGATTCTGTCAATGCTTTATGTTTTAATCTTAAGTCCCAAAAGTTTTAATCCGGCCGGGACCACCTTTCGTGGGTCCTTGAAAAGTGCCTAAGACCTTCTTTTCAGGACACTAGGACTTCTTACCTAGAATTTATGTTATGCAGACCTTACCCGGAGTTAACTATAACAAAGCTTGACACAATTAGGTGCCCTAATACGCCTAGTAAAAGAATATGTTAGGTGGCGACTCCAAAACCGACTCAGCCGAGTCATCTAGTTAAACCCGACCTTTGAACTTAATCCGAGCTTCGAAAAAATGGGGTGCGACAGAATGGCGACTCCGCTGGGGAAATTCAAAGTCCTAACCACAACGGGTTCTATTTTTGGGATATTTATCATTTATATCATTGAATTAATTGCTTTATTTTTGCTTGTTATTTTGTCTATTATTTTACTAACTTGTTTTCTTTTTTTTTTTCTTTTTTGTTTGTTTTTTTTTTTTTATTTATATGCAATATCCTTGTAATATTTATTGGCATACTCCTCCACTTCTGGAAACGACACTTTGCACACACACGAGCGATTACGTGGATCTCACAGTCGTTCCACCTCAAAAAACCCTGTAAGCGGGGCGGTTGGGATAAGTTGGTCCGTGGTACAATCAACAATTCCAAACGTTCCCACCCCTTGGTTGTCCGCCTGGGGGAACCATGTTCTTGTCTAGTAAACCCACTCTTGGTAGTTTCTTGCATCACATCCTATACTTCAAATGTTTTCAAATCTTCCATGAATTTTCTCAATCTTTTTCTTTTAAAATAATTTCAGTTCATATATTGTCTAGTTTATAATATCCTAAATTTCAGTTATTTTCGAATCTCCTAAATCTTTTTCACTTCATAATTCTTTTGCCTTTTTTTCGAAAATTTCAACCTATTTTCCAGAATTAACTTGTTTGTTTCTCCCTTTTAAAATTTATTTATATGTGCACCATTTCCATAAATTTGCTATTTTTTTTTTTTTTTTAAAAGGTTTCACTTCATAATTCTTTTCTCATTTTTGAAAATATACCGCCTAACTTTATTAGCCTATTTTTCAAAATTAACTTGTTTTATTCGTCTTTCCCTCTTTAAAAGTTGGTAAAATATTTGTATCTTTTCTTTTTTCGTGATTTTTAATATTGTCTAGTTTATATTAATTCTATCTTTCGAAACTAACGCGTTTGTTTAGTTCTTATCCTTCTAAAATCATTTTACGAATTACTTCAACATGTGTGCATCATTTTACAAAACATATGCATTTCTTTCAAAACTTGTGTATTTCTTTTAAATTGGTGCATATTATGCATACCTTCCGCCGCTCCTGGCAAGTTTCTAAATCGTGCGTTGGTTACGACCGCCTATTCCCCCACAAAAATCCCCTTTTAGGGGGAATGACTTGGAATTTATTTGGTCTAAGACGTTCCCGCTCCCGAGTTGTCCGCTTGGGAGGATAATAAACCTCAGTCTATCCAACTTCACTCTTTAGTAGCGGCGCTAGGAATCATGCATCATGACATATCATTAGTCGATTTGTTCCCAAGTCTGATAGGTTAGTATGTTCAAACAATCCGAACGGGTTTTTGACCCCAAAAGAGCGTTGAACACGATCTATTTGGCATATACCTAAAGGATTGAACATGTAAATGTAGACCGTTTATTGGAGTTATTCTGCATTCAATGCCATTCGAAGGCACAAAGGTTACCCAAAAGGCATCAAAGCTGAAATTGAATCAGAAACGACTGTTTATTTCTAAGCGGTTGGAATCATTCTATATTCAATGCTATTCAAACGCGTAAAAGGTAACCGAAAAGGCATTAAAGGGCCCAATTTGAAACAGAAATAACCGTTTGATAGACGGGATGACACATAAGGCACGTTTATCCTTTAAGCATTATATAAAGACTTGTCATCCGTGGTTTGTTAAAAGTCCATTAACATTTTCCTTCTAAAGTGTCTAAAAGGTTCACAACTCACAACGACACATCTCCTCATATCCTCTTCTGTATTGTTTTCAAAAGCTCGTGCCACACGTTAATCATTTGCTTACAACCAAAATTTAGGCATATTCCTTCCTTTTCTTCTCCTTCCTTCACCTTTTCCAAAAGATCATGGCCAATAGAACATTTGACATGGTCGCTGAAACCCCTCAGTTACTCAAAGATTGGTGGAGAAACCTAAGTATAGATCAACAAGACCGAGTTAAGGCAGTGTTAGGGAATCTTATTTCACTGATGGAGCATACGGTAATGAAAGGGATAGTAGAAGCAGCAGTACGCTATTGGGATGCGGACCGAGCAGTTTTTCACTTTGGGAATGTAGAGTTGACACCATTACTGGAAGAAATAGGCGGTTTAAGTCAATTACCATTTGAAAGTGAGGAAGTCTTGATGCCTAAGAACATTACACCCGAGGAGTTCTTCGAAATGGTAGGGTTTAAGCGCGAGTTATGTACAGACAGTATAAGGCAGTCAGGAATTTCTCTAACTTCCCTCTACATAAAATTTGGGTATGGAGAAGCATTTCAAGAATCTGAAGACTTTTTCAGCATTAACCAGGCAGATTGGCAAGAGCGGAGAGTGCTCGCTTTTGTTACCAGCTTTTTAGGGACTGTCGTGTTTCCACAACACAAAGGACGAGTTGTTGATGTTTGCATGGTATCAATTGCTGATGTCCTATTCAAGGACTGTGACAAGAAATATACTTTGGTACCTATGATCGTTGCAGAACTTTACCGAGCTTTAGAAAGATGCAAGAAGGGCTTTAGCTTTTTCGAAGGTTGCAATTTGCTTTTACAAATTTGGTTGATGGAGCATTTGCACAAGAAGAACAACACAGACCAAGGCTTCCACTCCATACCAAGAGAAAACTATATCTTGACACATATCACCCGCATGAACAGTGCTCTTGAAAAGTGGGACCAACCAACAACAACCGAAGGCTGGCACCACAAGCTCTCTCAGTTGACATCCGAAAATATACAATGGATGTTTGATTACTTTCCTAGCACTACAGTGATCACACGGTCGGAAAGGGACTCGTTTCTCATCTTAGTGGGCTTTAGAGGAGTTTACCCATACACTCCTTTAAGGGCACTTAGACAAGCGGGGAGAAAGCAGATTGTACCCCAAATTGCGGACATCAGAAGTTTCAAAGCTGATATTTTCGGAGGAGTGATACCATTCGAAGACAAGATATTAGGACTTTGGAAAGCAAGGCATCGAATGGAATTTGAGACTATTGGACGAGACAGATTTGATGCAGGCTATGATGAAGATTATCCAGACTGGCTAAAGAAAGACATAGCAAAGGCAGTTCAACCAAGAGCAACAAAGAAAAGAAAAAGAAATGCCGATGAATTGGAATCTGAGTGCAAGAGGCTACACAAAAAACTGGCAAAAGCACGAGAGAAAGTAGTGAAAGAGCAGAGTTTGGTAGAAGCAAAGAATAAAGAAAAAGGCAAATGGCGCAGTAAAGCAGAGCTATTGACAAAACGCATAGAGTCTATAGGTGTATGGGCTAGCGAAGGAATGAGCTCTGTGGCAAACAAAGGAGTAGAAGAGAAAGGAAGAAAGGCTTGGGAAATGTTGAAGAACTTCACATTTGACATATCCCGGCTCTTAACTGATGCAGATAATATCATCTTCCAAGGAGATTCATCAGGGGAAAGTTCGGCTGAGGAAGACTCATCTGAAGAAGAAGAAGAAGAAGAAGAATCTTCTGGGGATGGATTGGCATGAAAGATGTTTACTTGGTCACGATCTAATTTCCTAGCAATATTTAGTCTTTTCCGCCTTTTACACTATTTCATTATCATCCAATGTAATAAAATCCAATAAATGCAATATTATCTCTTAGGCTCCCTATTTTGTTAGCAAATGAAATGAGACATGTGGCACAAAGTGCTTTTCAAAATCATCGTGCGTAAAATGGTCTTTTACATTATAGGATGCATTCGTTACTTGATATGTGTGCATTGCATGAATTCGTCTGTTGCGCTCTCTCTCTACCTAAATGAATCTTTTCCCAAATTCAATATCTCTCCAATGCATATAACCCTACTTTTCTGATCTTTTGCACATTCTGATTACTTCCTAACTCAAAGACTTCCTCTCCAAAAGGTCGGCTCAAGTTGAACACCAAAATAGAAGACATGGCTAAGCAGAGTGCGCTTATTGGTGATTTGTCAAAACAAGAGGGAGTTATTGCAGCAAGTATTATGCGTATGGAGCAGAAAATTGACAGGGTAAGAGGCGTGATGGTCAGCCTCAAGGGCACCTCTGACATGCCACAAGAATTCCTGAAGCCAATGTTTGAGGATCACTCTAGTGCTCCGGTCTACACTATTGCACCACCCGCAATACATGAGTGTTATCTAAAGCATTTTCCAAATTTACATTCGTTCACGGTTGAAAGAGCATTCAATGGGTTAGCAGGAGGCAATCAGGAGATGGGAAGTGAGGAGAATCCACCAAATGTTGCAAAGGTTTACGCACAACAAACAGATATTAGCATGACGATGAAACCTCCATTGTATGATGGTACTAAAAATCCTTATATACATTTGAAAGCATATCTACGCACCCTAGAAAGTATGGAACACGATGATGAGCTCAAGAGGAAACTATTTGTTAAGACACTTACAGGGTCAGCATTGATTTGGTACATAGGGCAAGACACAAGCAAATGGAATTCTTGGGGCGACCTGGTCGAAGCCTTTATTAATCGGTATAAATCATATGGCGACCATCGTGCGTGCAATAGCTTGTTGAAAAGGAAAAGTGTTATGGAACCGATTTCTGGAAAGGTATTGAGCAATAATTTGACTGAAGCACAATCCAAGGATATGAACGTTACAAAGAAAGGGAAAGCTACCGTTACCAAAACCCCAAGCCCTATCCCAATATCTCTTAATAACCAAGCCATCATCCCTTTGCATGAATCACTGGCTGTTCAATTTGAGAAACTTAAGTCTATCGGGATGTTGCAGCCACAACGTGGAGAAGTCTTTACCCCACTACCACCTTACTTCGATTCAAGCAAACATTGTGCATTTCACTCCAACATACCAGGTCATGACACCAACGAATGCACCGCTCTGAGGAAGGAGATTCTGAGTTTAGTGGAGAATGGCAGGGTAATCGAAGTGCCAAAGGGAAAACCTCAACTTATGTGGTGCCAACCTCTGACCTTCATGCCAACAGTTGAAGTTTCCTCACAGTCAGTTAACCCAGTTTCTTATCAGAATCCAACAAACAACACTAAGAATTGCTCTCGCGATGCTCCTCGCAAGTTTCCTCCCATTGGTGGATCATATGCAAGTTTGTACGAAAGATTGAAAGATGCAAGAATAGTACACCCTATTGAAAGGAAAATTTACAAGGAACCATGGAAAGCAGATATGAAAAAGTCATGTGTTTACCATTCAGGCATGCTGGGGCATGATATTGAGAAATGTTTTGCTTTTAAAGAGAAGAGTGAAGGGCTGATCACGTCTGGGCAAATCAAGATTGAAAATGCTAATGACGAAGCAATTGCAGATGACTAGGACAAAGAGGCAACAGTTTAATGACAGACATCCGAATACAAGAAGAGAGCTTCTAAGTTGCATAATCTTTGGAGACATTTATTTTACTTTCTAAACAAGCTTTATGGCACATGTTTTTAAGATTTTCCCTTTATGTATTTTGAACTACGCTTGACCTGATTCCTGTCAGTAGCAGGATACGTAGGCAGCCCACACCGGGTTCGGTCCCTTTATAATAAAATTTTTATTTTGCCCAATAAGGAAAGTTGGTGCAAAGTTTGAAATACAGCAGTTGGTTAACGATTGTGAAAAGGCATGGATCACGACAGACAAATTTGTAAAGGAAACAGTGATCGCACCCAAGTCTTTGGTGTTCGACAAGAGCCGACCTCCCTTTTGGTCATACAACACCCAACCTTTTCCTTAACCTTGCACAGTTTATCACAACATCCTTATCAATGATTCGTCAACCAAAATCTTTGCCTTGACTGCTACATAAAGCACTCAAGCAATCCCTTATAATCTCTATACCATTTGTCATAATGTCTAATTCAAGCATTAGTCTATCATATACCTTATGAGCACCCTCTTAGCTGCATATCTGACCTTTATGTGCTATTTTGTTTCAAAGTTTATAATATACTAACTCTGTTTTGCATATTTTGTTCATTTTGTTAAAGGTTGCCTTGCATTTGAACACCTAAATTGGCAAAGAATCTGCATTAAGAAGAAGCCAAAATGACAAGCCAAGATAAAATATTCACTTTTGGAACAAAGTCTTCAGAACCTCAGACATATAGCATCGAGAAAAACAAGACTCATCAAGACATCCCAGATAAATCTGACAATCCTGATTCTACTACCATGCAAGTTGTGGCAAGGGACAAGCAGAATCAGCTGGTAGTATACCCACATAAGAAGAACGAAAAAGAAATCCAGCCAAATGAACAGGAGGGCTTAAATGAAAAGCTCCATGACCTAGAAATGGTCGTCAAAGAAAAGATGAGTTTAAGGAACATTCAAAATTTGAGGTATAAGGATTTGTGTCTACATCCGTATGTTGAGCTACCGTATGGATACAAAATTCTGAAATTCAACACTTTTGATGGAACGGGGAATCCTTTCTATCATTTGAAAGACTACAGTAACATGCTAATTGGAGTTGGACATATCGAGGCTATCAGAATGCAATTGTTCATTCAAAGTTTATCTGGATTAGCACTCATTTGGTACACCAAACAAGATTTTAGCAAATGGCACACTTGGGAAGATTTGGCCCGAGATTTTGTCGATCAATACAAGTTCAACATTCGAAAGGATGTGCACCTATATGAGATGCACAAGGTCAAAAGAATGCAACACGAGTCTTTTGAAGAATATGCTACCCGATGGAGAATCGAAGCTTCCAAGATACACCCTCCTTTACCTGAAGAAGAGTTAGTTTCAACTTTCATCCAAATCCAAGAAGGGATTTACTATGAGAAATTGCTCGGTGTTCAGGCACACGACTTTCCTAGTTTGATTCGAATAATAAAAGAACTCGAAATTGGCATTCAAGAAGGGAAGATCATTGGAAGTTCAACAATGCACTATGCTAATCAACATTTTCAACCCAAGGCACTTGAGAATTTGCAAAGTAATGAAGAGGACAAGACATTAGTCGCCATGGCTGGGCACCACCAACCGTACTACCAAAATCAACAGAATCTACAATTTCATGATACCCCTGACTTACATAATAGACAACCTCCCCACTATCAGGGTTTTCAGCCACAACCTAATCAGGCTCAACGCAGTCGTCACCAGACGAAAAGGATGAAGCCTCGCACATTTACTCCTCTAGCTGAATCTCTGACAAATATATTTGAAAGACTGAGGGATCAAGGGATATTGCAGCCGAGAAATGGATGGGTTCCTCGTTCGGGTTTTGATCCATCAAAGACTTGCGCATATCATTCAAACATTCAAGGTCATGACACTGAAGAATGTCCAGCGCTGAAGCACAAAATTCAGAATTTGATCGAAAAAGGCAAGATAACGGTGCAACAAGAACCACCTAATGACAATTCCAAATCTCGAGCTGCAAATACAATCTATGTTCAAGGCAATCCATCAAAGATAGCTCCGAGGCATCTGAAGAGAAAGCGCGACACTTGAAGGCAACCCATCACAATACAATATCTACCATCTCTGCACCTGACTGCTCTTTTGCCCTTTATCCCTACTTTGTATCTGAACTATGTATGACTTGATTATCGTGCTGACAAGATATGTAAGCAGCCTACTTGGGCAGGGTTTCGTTATAATAAAATTTTCATTTTTCTCCTAGCCAAGATAAGCACAATTTTTGGGACATCCTCCTAATCCAATACACTCACTCAAAAGTTTTCAATCTAAAATGGAAGAAGTATTCGCATGATAGATTGGGTAACAAAGATTTTCAAGATATCACATCAAAGGACAAATGCAGATTCGAGCCGACACTTGGGTGTTCAATGCAAGGCAGCCACTTTGTTTTCAACTAACAAATCTTTCTTTGAGAGCAGATACTTTTTATGAACACTAGAGCAGCAGGCAAAACAATCGATAGCTCTACCACGAATCTTTTACTTGATAGACACTTGAGGAATGCACTTACAAGTTTCGGGACATGGCACCTCCCATACGACAACTAGCATCGTCAGGCTTAAAATATGACGACTAGCCCCGTCAGGCTTAAAATATGACAGGCTTATGATGTGACAAATAGCCTCGTCAGGCTTAAAATATGACGACTAGCCCCGTCAGGCTTAAAATATGACAGGCTTACGATATGACAAATAGCCTCGTCAGGCTTAAAATATGACGACTAGCCCCGTCAGGCTTAAAATATGACGACTAGCCCCGTCAGGCTTAAAATATGACAGGCTTATGATATGACAAATAGCCTCGTCAGGCTTAAAATATGACGACTAGCCCCGTCAGGCTTAAAATATGACATGCTTATGATATGACAAATAGCCACGTCAGGCTTAGAATATGACGACTAGCCACGTCAGGCTTAAAATATGACGATTAGCCTCGTCAGGCTTAAAATATGACGAATAGTCTCGTCAGGCTTAAAATATGACGACTAGCCCCGTCAGGCTTAAAATATGACAGGCTTATAATATGACAATCAGCCACGTCAGGCTTAAAATATGACGATGAGCCCCGTCAGGCTTAGAATATGACAATAGGCTCGTCCGCCTTAGAATTGGACATACTCATTCTTTCTGTTTTGCAGGCACTATTATAATCAGCCTTTATCCGGCTTAAAATAGGACAAACTCATATATTTTATTTTGCAGGCACCACTACAATAGGACTAGCCACGTCAGGCTTAAAATATGACGACTAGCCCCGTCAGGCTTAAAATATGACAGGCTTATGATATGACAAATAGCCTCGTCAGGCTTAAAATATGACGACTAGCCTCGTCAGGCTTAAAATATGACGACTAGCCCCGTCAGGCTTAAAATATGACAGGCTTATGATATGACGCTTAGCCACATCAGGCTTAAAATATGACGACTAGCCTCGTCAGGCTTAAAATATAACGATGAGCCCTGTCAGGCTTAGAATATGACTATTAGGCCTGTCCGCCTTAGAATTGGACATACTCATTCTTTCTGTTTTTGCAGGCACTACTATAATAGGCCCATCTGCCTTATAATTGGATATATACATATATATTTTATTTTACAGGCACTGTTATTAGGCTTGTCCGCCTTAGAATTGGACATACACGTATTTTGTTTTGCAGGCACTATTTACAGTAAGGTGATTTTTCAAAGGCAATAAACTGGGGCAGAATTTTTGAGGATCCCCTCAAAAATTCCAAAAGGATGCAAGACGACACTGGGGCAGAATTTTGAGGTTCCCTCAAAATTCATTGAAAAATCGATATCCACAAGCCCGAGATGCAACAATGAAGAGGATGCATAAATCAACCCTTCCCCTTTCCCCAAAACTCACAAATCTTTCTTTGAGTGCAGGCACAAAATAGTAATTACAACAACAAATATGACACCATATGGGGCCACGCTATACGACCATCCCTTTTGAGCCCTTCCTCAATCTCTCACACTTGCTTTCAAAATCACTTCCCTATACTGAAATTGTGCAATCACAAAATTTCTAATACGTATTATACACCATTTTAAAACTCCATTCAAAAAGCTTAGTCCTTTCGATTATGCTTTCGTCACTTCGTCAAATTATTTATTCCCGCTCAAATCTAAAACCTCTCATATGCAAACAAGTAATCTGCCTAATCTTTTATTAAGAAGTCAGTTTGTATTCTGTCCAATTCGTACTTACTTTGTGTGAATCGTGCATGTTCGTTAATCGTGCGCGTTTTCATGCCTAATCGTGCCTAATCATGCCCATTTGTTTGAATCCTGCAAATTTACCGTGCTTACTCCGCAATATGTCATTAAATTTCAAAGCACACTTATATGAACTTTTCATACTTGGACAAATCAACTCTTGACACCTAAATCGTGCGTCATATACATCCCACACAGGCGACATGCCATTCTAGAACTTAATACTATCTTATTCTCGTACAACCCAATATATGTAGACAACTCAGAGACCAGAGTTCGGCCAAAACACCTCAAAACCCTCATTTTTCTTTCCAGTATTTCGCTAGCCCGTCGTGACAAAATTGGCTACTCCGTCAACTATCTTTGCCCGAAGATTCTTTCATCACCCCCGGGCAAAGAGGGGCAGCTGTTGACACCCAATTTTGTCCCTCCGTTTTTCGTAATTTGGCTATATTTAATTAAAATCGATAATAGTAATTTTCTAAACAAAATTGCATTAAATGACATGCATTTTACGTGTGTAAAATTATTATTAATACCCTATTTATATAATATTTATTTAATTGCGGTTATAACTACGTAATTGTATTCATCTAAGCTATTTTTTAAAATACGCGTGCTATTTGTGTAATTTAACGCATTACGATACTATTTAGTAATTATTCGTGGCTATTTATATCTAATTAGTATTATTTGTGGTCGTCTATATTTATTTATAATTAAATACATTTATTTATAATTATTTACAAAATTCCTTATTTTTATACTGATTATGTATATTTGTAGGTATTTTAATTAAATACTGGTCATTTTGCTATTTTACAATCCCATTCTTATTACATTTAGTCCTCGTCATCATATTTTGTCCACGTATACACCACATGTACGCCACATAAGCATACACCTCACTAAAATTCACTCCTAGTCTACGTATAACTCATCCTAAGCGCATAGTACTACTCTCCAAAGCACGTGTACAACTCCCTCCAGCGTATGGTACAACCCCTCAAAGCATCTGCATCTCTACACATCAGCATTTATATATATACAATCACTTACACATCTACACTCGACGCGCCTACGTGGCACGATCCCAACCCTCTATCCCACAGATCCAACGGCTCAAAACACTTCTCACCTTTTAATATCCAAACACATACTTCACATCCAAACCCTAAAATCAGTTCACATCTTTTCCTTTCCATAACCTCAGACGTCGCCCAACTCCACCTCCTCTCTCCCCCTTTCCCCTGTTTCCGTCCCGATACACCCCACCCCGCCCCATCTCCGCCGCGAAGTCTGCGATTCCACCATCTATCTCCGCTCGTCTCCTCTCTCTCCCCCTTATCGTTTTCACACGGAAAAAAGGGAGCAAATCCCTCATCTCCCTCTCTTTCCATGGAAACCGAAAAGGAAGAGGTAGAGATTGACGAATCTCATCGAATCCGGATCAAACAAGACATGATACACGCTGATTTAGCACATAAAAGGAAAGAAACAAGGAAATCTCTTTGGACCTGAACGAATCAAGCAGAAACGGGCAGATTTGAGGACTGACCCGACCCGGTTATTACACGGGTAATACCTTTCCTTTTACATTTCTTTACTTGGTAAAATCATGAGAATCATGCTGTTTATTTGACGAAACTTCATATTACACTTGATTAGTTAAAATTAAGTTTCAATTCCTCACTAATTATAAGAGACAGTCGTAGCTAATTTGTATGTGAATCGAGTCGAATCATGAAGCGTCTGCTTTGTTTGGAGACTGATTATATTTATCTTTGTGAATTTGATGTTGCGACCTTGCACATATTGAAACTTAATCTCCCTATGTTCTGAAAACTTGCGGATCCTTGAAAGATTTATACATGTACAGTCAGTTCATTGACTTCTAGTAAAAGAAAATATCTTGTGACTTGAATTTCGATTTTTCTCAAGGCATACATTTTGCATATGCTTTGAGCTGATAGAGCTGAAATCTCTCCTCACTATGTGTATAATTGTTCCAGTAATATGGTAAAATACAAAAGAGAAGTGTGAACAGTATAATTTCACATTAGACAAATTAGCTTGAAATCTGATTTCTTTTTTGGATGCTTGTTTGCCGAGATCCTAGTATATCAAGAGTATATATAATATCCAGATTTCAAGATATCTAGGAATAAATTAGTTTTGGCAGAATCATTTCTCTTTCAAGGCAAATTGATGGCATGATTTCCTGATTTCAAATGATTAGGCTTATTATTGGAAAGTTATATGCTGTATGATTCTTTAATTTAAACAAATTGACAACATCAGTTTCTAGTTGCCTTGTAAAGGTGTGATTGATTTCTTCCCTTTCTAGTTGTTGGTTTAAAATCCTAACAGCCCTATCCTACACCTATAAATACCAGTCCCCTCCTCCTTTTATTTCCCAAGTTGGCACACACTGAAATACAGGGATACAAACTGTGAACCAGAGAGGCCTTTTACACCTCTTACACAGTTCTGAAAAAATACACAGCCTCCACATACAACCTTTTACATCTCTAAGTTGCAGGCACTTGTAAGCTCCCTACACCACTCACAAACAAGGACAGAAACACTACAGAGCTTTCTCCTTCTTCTCTACACATTCACATACCTTAAAAGACATCCACAGAGAACAACTATCTCCCATTCTCCCTCTTTTCCTCAAGAAACACTGAAAGTTGAAACTTTTTTTTTTTCACTTTGTAATTCTGTTCTGCTGAAGGCCTTGGGAAAACCTGCTGCTTCACCTTATTGATGTGATCTCTCTCTTGGCCTGTCTGTTTAAACCTACACCAGGTTATATTTCGTGATTGAATGAATGTTATTGAGTATATATGTAGTATGTTTGAATAGTATTCTGAATATGGTCTTAGGTGTCATTTGTACATGGAAGTTTTTCTGCTATGTGTAGGCCTTTTTGGCCACCCGTTAACATGTGTTTACAGGTTGTTCTGGATAGTCTTTAGAGGACTATACCAATATCTCATTTGCAGGTGGAAAAAACTACTTTATTCAAGAAAGTGTAGGGCCATGAGACTAACCAGTTTATGCAGGGGGAACATATGTAGATTTCAAACTAAAGCTAACGACAATGAACTTGTTAAGTTCGAACAAATGCATACAGGGCATTACCCTCCTCTCTTCTTTATGTGTAGATAATCCCCTAGACCTTTTTTTATGTATTTTTATTCGGTTGTTTCCCGGTTTGTATTGACCCCATAAGGCGTAGATAGACTTTTGGGAAGGAGTAAAGAGAAGCAGCATATCAGCAGTGAACACTGGCTACGCAGGGGCCACTTTTGCCTTTCTCCTTTTATTTGCATGTGAAAGGCTAAAATTTAAAGTGCACTATAAGTATAGATTGTTTCCGCACTTTTTTAATTCTGGAAGAGCATCAGAATAGGTAAAAATCTGAAATGCAATTTCGTATGCAGCGGAGGTTGAAAGTGCAACTGATTCTGAAAATCGAACCATTTGTTTTGTCAACGCTAAAATTCAAGGGCTGATTCAAAAACAAGCCTATTTTTTTGCAAATCCTAAATTCATAAATCTAAACTTATTTTCTAAAAATTTCTCTAAGTTAATTAATAGCTTGTGAGGGATTTTAAGACTTTGGAGGTCAAGTCTTTTAAATTATATTATTTTCCTTATTAAACCATAACCTATATTATTTACTTATTTACTATATTTAGTTACTCTCTAATTAATTTTATAGTACTTATGATTATTTGCTTACTACTCTACTCATTAATATTTTCCTATACGTCATATCTATGCTCTAGTTAACAATATATACGTTTATTTATTATTATTCATTCGCTATACTATTTATTGGTATATTAAATATGCTATATGCATAATACCTATTTTGGAAACTTTACTTATGCTAAACAATTTATTTTTAAACGCGACCTCACAACAATAGCCGCGCGAGCAAGGGTACTTGACAACTAATGTCATACTACCGCTTAAAGTGGCTAACATTTCTAAAATCGCTAAAATTCTCCTTGTCCCTACGTTTAGAGAATTTAGTGTATTTTAGGAATATCATAACTTTTTTCTTCCAAACTAACTTCGGAATCTGCAAAGTTTGTATATTTTTTAGAAATATCCTTTAATTGAAACACAATTGGAATTTAGCTTTACTTTGATATGTTTTTTCTCTTAAATAAAAATTACATCTTTGACCTTTTTTTTTCATTCTGTCAATGCTTTATGTTTTAATCTTAAGTCCCAAAATTTTTAATCCGGCCGGGAACCACCTTTCGTGGGTCCTTGAAAAGTGCCTAAGACCTTCTTTTCAGGACACTAGGACTTCTTACCTAGAATTTATGTTATGCAGACCTTACCCGGAGTTAACTATAACAAAGCTTGACACAATTAGGTGCCCTAATACGCCTAGTAAAAGAATATGTTAGGTGGCGACTCCAAAACCGACTCAGCCGAGTCATCTAGTCAAACCCGACCTTTGAACTTAATCCGAGCTTCGAAAAAATGGGGTGCGACATGTATTACGTCTTGTTTTACTTTTTAGGTTAACAGGTCAGTCCAGAGACCCTCCTTGCTTCGTGCCGGAGCAGTTCGCCAACTGATTTGTTCGACAATCAACCCCAAGACCCTCCTTGCTTCATGCCCGACCGGCTTGCCAGTTGATTTGTCAAGATTGTTGAAAATACTTTGCACTATGCCTTCGCATTTGCTTTATTGCTTTGCCAGTGGATGGGAAGACAATTTATCAAAGATATTGCAGCTTACACTTACAAATTACGACATACCTACCGTAAGCAATCGGGGGCCTTATTATGAGTTTATCGTGAGCAAGCGAAGACTTCATTAGCATTGAAGCCTACCATAAGCAATTGGAGGCCTTTTTCTGAAGCCTATCATAGACAATTGAAGGCTCTTTTGTTATTGATCCTGCCGTAAGCAATCAAGGGGGTCTTATTATCAAGTCTATCGGGAGCAAGCGAAGATATCATTATCATTTAAACCCTACCATAAGCAATTGGAGGCATTATTTTGAAGCCTATCATAGACAATTGGAGACTCTTTTGTTATTGTTCCTACCGTCAACCATCAGTTTCTCAAAGATTATTCGCCTTGTCGCATATGCAGCGCAAATCCATTTCTTCCTTTTTTTCGTTATAGCTTTTGCTTTATTATTCACTCGTTTCTAACGCATTTACTTTAAATTTTCAGAAATTGAACATCAGATTCAATAAGAACTGAAGGAATTCAACGCTTTGCAGCACTATTAATACAAGCAACACGACCCAACTTTGCCTATTTGTTTTGCATTATCTTGCCTTAATTAATCCAATTTGCAACTTTATTTCGTAGGCTACATCAAATTTAGGCTCGTTCACCTTGTAATTGAACGTTTTGGGCTCGTTCGCCTTATAATTGAACGTTGGGCTCGTTCGCCTTATAAATAAACATTTTGGGCCCGTTCGCCTTATAAATGAACAATCGGGATTCATCCACCCGTAAATAGGATATGCAGGTTTATTTCAAGTTGCATTGGGAGGCTGGAGGCTTCGTAACCAGATACCTCATTGCTTTATCAAGTGATTGGAGCGCAGTCCAAGATCGCATTGCAAATTATCTCTTCATGATTAAAGCATTATGCTTATCATGGTTTATTGCCGAATAGGCGGTATTTCTGTCTTTATGATTCTTACTTCAAATAAACATTATGTTGACACCTGCATAGATTAGAGATAGACAAGTCGGTTGGAGCACCGCTTTCGGAGTGTTTCGCGATGTCGGTTGTCTTGCAATATTGGCATATTATTTTTTGAAGTAGATGATAGTTATAGACGAGTCGACTTGAGACATTATGTCTCCTTAGTCAACTTATCTTATGAAAGCCTTGCACTTTACGATTCGTTATCGCTTTACTTATTGTCTTGCTTTACTGTTTCAGAATAAGGATCAGCTTAGAGGTTCTTCGGGCGGAGTACCTTGTTAGTTGATCGAAGGAAGAACTTATCGATGATACCGCAACCTGAATTTATAATTTTATCACTTTATCTATTTCTTATTCCAATTATTATAGTTTATTAGCAGTTGCACGCTTACCGCTTGTTGAGATTATTACATGATTTTTAGCAGCACCGCAACAGCGTTTGGAGCATAACATGGAGCTTTTCTTAGCAATGAACCGGGGCAATCGTTGATATGAGCTAGACTCGTCAACGAAAACCTGAAGAATCGCACCCGCATAAGTCATCCACCCTAGAGGTAAGTCTCTTGTTAACCCTGAGTCTGAGGTTTGAGATTGAAGACAAGATGGCTCGGTTATCGAGGTACAGTGGAAGCTATGTCCGTGTAAACCCCTCTTTATGGGTGTGTCGTCGACCACATTTTCATAACTTGGGTGATTACAAGCCTCTTTTCTCGCGCTGGAGTAGTCGTTACTATCTCGTCTTTGATTTTCAAATCGCGTCGAACTACATATAGCCTGATTCACATTCAGCCCGAGATATGTAGGCAACTCGGAAACCAGAGCTCGGCCATGTCCATAAGCCTCGCATTTTGATCCTAGGAATCAGAATCTTGGCTTTACCGTGACTAAATTGACTTTCACGTCAACTTTCTTTAGCCTGAAAATTCTTTCATCCTTTTCGGGTAAAGAGGGGCAGCTGTTGACACCCAATTTTGTCCCGAAATTTTCAATTAGCGTCTAATTATTTTAAAAATAAGGCCAATTTTTAGGATAATTAAGTTCATAATTTTAATGGAAAAAGGGTCATAATTGTTTTTTGCTTTAAGTCCCGGCCTATTTTACGCAATTCGCATTTACAATTTTCGTAGCCCAATTCTAAAAGCCCTAACCCTCACCCCTATAAAAACTAAAACCTTAGCCTCCTAACACTATTCATCTTCCCCACTCACAAAAAACCCTACCCCATTATTCATCATCACCCTTACACAAAAAATCAGATCTACAAAGACACACACACCATTATCATCAGCCCCCTCACCATTATAATCATCTTCTTCACAACTTATCCATCTCTCTCTCCATTACAAGACCACCACTCAAAAGCATAAACAAAAACCACAACAAAACCATCACATTCACACACTTCAAAAACAACCAACACACACCAAGGTAGAAACAGGGGAGACAAAACTCCGCCACCGGCGACAGTTTTACCGGAAAATTGATCGGCAGTGAGAAACAAAAAGGGACATCGAGGGGCCTATCATTCTCAGTTCTTGATTTGTTTCTATTCTCTGTTACTGAAACGACGAAAGAAAAGGCGAGAGGAAAGGGTAGAAGTGATGCCGCCGGCGTTCTCTCGCCGGAAAATTGAACGGCAGTCGCTCCTTGTTCTCCTTTAACTGCTGCTCTATTTGTTTGTCTCATCAGAATTAGATTGACCCTACAGATCTGTTAGCGGTTTGGGATAATTGTTTTTTTTTCTAATCACGTTATTTTGGTCATTGTTACAGTCGCCGGTGGTCACCTTTTCTCTGTTCCCATTGTCTGCTATTGAATCAAATAAAAGAGAGATAGAGGGGTCGTAGCAGCGGTGCTCTCCGCTTACCGGATAAACAACAGGCGTCGTTGCTCCTTCTCCCCTTGGTGGTGCTCCACTGCTATGCTGCCCGTCGATTGTAACTGGTATTTTGTGCTCGGACATGGCACCCCAGCGCAACCGTTCCTACGATTCTCTATTTCGTTTATTTGGAAGTGGTTTTACTGTTTGTTGTGAGTTTCTGCAGGTAGGTGATTTTCTCACTTGAAGCTAGAAATAATTCAAAGTAGAGGGTTGTTTAGTCCCATTTGGTTGTTGTTATCTCGGTGGGTGAACTCGAGTTCCTCAGTGACCTTGGCATCTTGATTATATTATTGCCTTACTTGATTATTCTTGGTTCCAAGTTTCTGATACTGTTGGTTAGTGATGCTGTGTATTGGATTTATTTGGCCGATGGTGATCCTTTGGATATTGCTTGACTTTTCTTTGGTTGATATTAGACCACTGTTAATCTATTTACTCTGTTGTACATGGCCCTTTTCCAACGTTATTTTGCAGGCTGCTTCTGATTCGGATAAATATTGCATTTTGTTTAAGCCTACGAATAATTCATTTGAGACCTATGGACTGATATTGAATCGATACTACACCGGCCAATGAAAAAATACATATACACGTATTGAGGCCTCGGGATTAATTTGAACATGATACTACGCTTGAACGGTTCCGTCCCCGTGTCCCTAAAGCAAATAGGCGATGATGAATGTATGCACTTTAACGCAAAGCAAGTTGAATAGAGTAACGGAATTGGTACTTGGCATAGCAACACGACCGGTCGGCGTGTTTGCAACCGTACCAACATCCCGAGCCTCTACATGATGCGCCATACAAATCTGAGCCTAAATTTTGCAAAATAAAACCCCTTATTATTATTATTATTATATATTTTATCATTATTATTATTACTTTATTATTATTATTTTATTTTCATTAGTTATTATCTTTTATTATCGTACTAACTCAGTTTCATAATTTTTGTGAGGTATATTTGACACAAACAATTTGTGGACTAGTTTGGTTAACTTACAAATGAGGATATGCATTGATTTGGAGTCATTTGGGGTCGAGTTCGGGCTCAAGCATTCAAGAAAATGAGACACATTAGAAATTTAGAAAATTCAAGACTCCCGTGAGTTGATCAATTTCCCGGGTTCTATCTTTAACTTTGCATTCCTTTCCTTAGATATTTATGCAAATAAATGTGTAAAATATTTTATTTATCAATAATATTTGACTTTTTGTATATTACTTTACTTTATGTTCATTGCCTTTTACTTCGAAGTCGTTATTTAATTTATTGCAAATTGGGGCCATTTAGCAAAATGCGTGTAAATTAATTATTTTTCATAAACAAGTTTTATTTCAATTAATAATTTTATATAAATTTTATAAAAAAGCATATTTTGCAAATGTTTTGGAAACTTGTCGGATTATCCGTTTTTTACGAAATTTCGGAAGTGCCTTAAAAACCTTCTTCCGAAATTAATAAAACCTCTTACATAGAATCTCTGAAAAGACCGTCTTTTTCCTCAAACGGAGTTTTGCACGCATTTGTTAATTTGGTTTCCTGTTTTCCTTAAATTGGGTGGCGACTCCACAAAAGTTAGTCCATGTTGTCGATATTCTGAAATTTATCTTTTTCGGGATAATTTTTGGGGTTCAACAACATCAATATGTAGTAGCAAACTCAAGATTTTCAATCTGTTGGTACTCGATTACTATTAATACTGCGATTACGGGTGCTCAGATAATATATTTGCATAAATTTAATTACAAGTTTCTCAATTAGAAAATAATGTTCGACTTCAAAATCAATGGGTGCTGAGCTGCCGTAGTAAAATTTTTGCATAGGAGCCACTTTTGACTGCATAAGTTAAGCAGTAGTCCGCGTGCACAAATTCATTAAAAATTAACCAAATTTGGCAAAGTCCCAGTATATTGGACTATGTTTGTTCAAAAATCCAGTATTTTATACCTGGACTTTAATTATGAATCAAATATAAAATAATGGACTTTGAACTATGTCCCAGTATTTTATACCTGGACTTTGAACTATGTTAGTTCAAAGTTCCAGCATTTTATACCTGGACTTTAAATATAAACTCCGATTTTTGCTGAATATTTGAACAATACTCCAGATTATTTTACTAAAGTTTAGTTCAAAATCTCAGGTATTTGTACTGTGGCTAGTCTGGAATATTGTTTAACACCAAGAGGCTGCAAGTGTGCGAGGAGGTAATTTGGCTATTTCTCAATGAATTGTGAAATGGTGGATAAAACTCACTTACGACATCCAAAAATGGCTACTCATCAAAATTTCACGCACCCATAACCTTCATCCTAGCTCCGCCACTGTCAATAGGAATGATCTTGTTAAAAGTCTTAATTAGTGGCACTACTAACTTTTCTTGAAACTAGAATTGTTTGGCTGAGTTTTTGGATTACATGTGTTACTTAGGAAGATTTTATTTAAAGGTAATCGGTTCAATCGTTTATTTCATGAAATTTGTATTATATCAATTTTTTTATTACTTTATTGTGTGTAATCAAATTTGACTTTTCAAAATCGTCTCAATCATTTTGATTTTCGTTTTGCATAAATATAGTTCGATTAATTTTCATTATTTTTTTCCTTAGACTTTGCGTAAGATCCGTACTGCTATTAAAATGTGCCTTTTATGTAAAATAATAACAAGATTTTGAAATAACACGTAAAGTATGAATTAGGACAATATTTGCATAAGTATCAACTCTTTAATAACCAATACTTCTTGTTTAAGTACTAACATATTTTTATTCTCCAATATTAATATACAAAGGACAAATCCCTAAAGTAAACAGATGTAAGAGCACGATACTATGAACATTACTTTGGTAAAAGTGATAAAGTTACTATATAAAGATGATAGAACTAATGAAACATTACTCGGTGTAAAACCGATTAAGCAAAGATAAGAGAAATCTAACTTATACGAGTTGATGCATATAAATCTAATTATAGCTCGAGAATCGAGTCTAACAAATGATTAAGTCTGTAATAAGAGAAATTTAAATCACACAAGAGGAAAAAAGCAAATGTAACTTGGTCACTTGGTTGTTTGATGCTCAAATTCATTGGTTGGTGCAATTGATATAGTTTCAGTAGGACTATACGAGTGCAAACTAAGTTTGAGAGTTAAGACTTAAGTATTAAGTACCTACTGGTTCATAATCGCTTTCTTCACCCAAAAGCTCATGACCTTGGCCGAAAATACTTTGCATTTCTAAATTAATTAACACGAAAATATATTATATATATAAACTTATTCGGTTCGGTATATTTTAATTTCTTTTATTAAATAAATAATCTATCCTAATTATTCATATGATTGCAGATGTATACTGTAACCTTTGGTATTAAAATCATCTAATTATTAATTCAGTTCGGTATATTTTGATTCGAACGATTTAGTCGATTTTACAGTAAACATTTACACCTTACTTTTTTCCATTGCAACTGGGAGTGTCAAATGGCTAATTAGGTTGAATTTGAGCGGTCAAATGTGTTGAGTTAATTAAGGTGGTTTACAACCTATCTATTAACCACCTAAAGGTTATTAGAATTTGGTTAAAATAAGCTAAATAATGGGTCATAGGACAACCAACCCAACTCTTACCAACTTTGATTTTTTTCCTTAAATTTGTTTACTTATATATAAAAAATCTAATAAAACCTTTTTTTCTTCTTTATTATGATCATATATGACATATCAAATAAACATTCCAAATAAATATTTTAACAAGGTTTTTCATGGGTCAACTTGGACTACACATTTGACCCAAAACCAGCTCACTTATACATGTGCTGAATTTGGACAGATTGTCTTAAGTTTTCATGTGCCAATTTGGTTACCACTAAGGGCAACGATTGGCCTGAATGGGTGAGAAAAAAAGATGTTTACAAACGTCCTTGTAAGTAACAAGTTATACCCTTCAAAGAGGCTCCAATTTAATGGCTAGAAGTTTAACAATATTAGCTGGTCGTTCCGTTTCTTATGTTATGGCAGCACTGAAAAATGCAAACAAATGTGACAATTTTCTAGCTTTCGGACAAGATATATCCATTAGTTTCCTCAATATGGCTCTCTTCTTTATTTGAAATTAAGAGAAACTAGTGGTCTACGTAATTACATCCACTTAATAGGAAGGACTATATGAAAGCCAAGGAATCATGACGAGAGTCGAGAGAGAAAGAAACGACAAGATTTAAATACCAATAATGCTAGAACCAAGTTGAAGGCACTCTTTACCCCGCAGTAGTGAGTAGACCTATCAGAGCAAATCCGGATTCTAGATATATGAATTTAACTAGCCAAAGTAATTGGTTCACAGCCATCATGGACACAAGCTAAGACATCCTTATAGTCTCTTGAGATTGTAAAAGAATCATACACCTTTCCATCTCTGCTCTTCTTGTACTCAAACAGAAGGGAGGACTGGTTAAATGCTGTAAGTTTGACAAATCCCCAGTCATAATCCTTGAACACACTCCATGTGGTGTTAAGGGAGGTGAATTTTGACAAATGACTTCCTCCTCCACCAGCAACAACATGAATTGTTCCGTTCACTACGCCGGAGTAGTGTGATGTCTCCTTGTCTACACATTGATTCTGTCCATACAAAGATTTGACAAACAATAAAATGAAATGATATTCAAATATCTAAGTAAAATAACAGTATCATTTCTACTATTGCTGAAAACTCTATTTCTTTTCAGTAGGACTAGGTTTATAGCTTCAACCAAAATACTTTAATGTTAAAACTACTAATATGAAGAAAGTGAATGATGCATTTTACACATCAAATACCAAAATCATGAAAAACAAGCACAACTACATGAACTGTAGCATCGACTCAGACAATAAGGACGACCACAGTGAAATACCACAAGGAGAAAGGGAGAATGATGAAACTCTAGTATATCTAGTAAGAGCAGAAGACTAAATCAAATAGCAAACTTTAGCGACTAATTTTAATAATGTTAACAATAAGAAAAATGATGTAAGATCAAGTAGAGTTGAAATTTGTGGATATTGTGGAAAAGGGTGAAATTAGGCAATCTTTTACATTAAAACACAAGTTTGCCTGTTTCCATAACAATTGCTGTATGTGTAGAAGTATGCTGCATACCTGGTAAATTTTGCAAACTCTTTCATAGTTATGGACGTGTCCAAAGAATGCAATGTCAACCTTATACTTTTGCCAGAGCTTCTGTAAGTGCTCTCTTCCCATAGGCTCTTCAAATGAACCTTCCTGAGCATACCAGTCATTGGAAGAGTAACCGAGGACACGATGAGCAGCAAAGATTAACCAAGGTTGTTTATGTCTATTGGCTGTTGCAAAGCAGTTCTCGATGAACTTGTATTGTTCGGATCCCACTCTCCAGTCATGCTCAGTGTCAGCTATACAGAAGCGAAACATGCCATAATCAGCTACATACCTGTCGATAAGATACACAGTTCATGTGAAAATCGACACGTTCATTAAGTTAAACTGCACATCACAAGGCAAAACAGGGGAAATAACTGTGACAGAAACACTAGAAGTAACATGACACACACATATAAATGAAGGCTGCTTCCCATGGACTTGAGCATCAGAAATGTTCTAGGATTTTAACTTGTTGATTACATAAGTCAATTAGGCAGGAACCTATAGAATACTAAAAAGTGAAATACCCTATAGTAGTAATAGTGCTGGTAAGGTCAGTGTTATCAAAGGCGACAAAGCATAAAAAAACGCAGAGATCTTCCAAAAATGTCGTTCTAACTTTCTAGTCTAGATTTAGTGACTTCTTTGTTACATTAAATTTCTAATGTCCAACTCTTCATCACTATATATTCATTCAAGACGTTTTTTAACAGAAAGTAATATATGAGTTTTCCGGTCCTAGTCACAATTCAGTGCCACCCTTTCAAGACAGAACCACCGGGGACGGAATGTACATCTTATCACCTTTGGTGACTGCACTGAAGCACCATTTAAGAAAGGCGAGCATACCTCAAACAAATTCATAACATTGACATCTAGTTATCTGACAATATGTAAGTGTCCCTTCTACAAATGATAAAACATGAAAGCTGTCTATTGATTTTAAAGTTGCTTTATTTCCCCTATCCTACTCTCTAATAATTTTTCTACATATTATCATCACTTGCAATCACAATATGTGTGCTTTACATTGACCACATACCAGAACTTAGCTCTGTTTTCTGCTGGAACATAGTAATATGTTTCAGCTGGTACTCCACATTCACCACCTGAGTCCAGCCCATTGTATATTGATCCTGTGTTCTCCCAAGTTCGTTCATGATTACCACTGCAAAACAAATTCTCTTTGCAGACAGTAAGAACATAATCCAAGAATTTAAGCAAACTATTTACAATCAGAAAAGGCAATCTTGACGATGAACAGACCTTGCAATCATGAAGGGTACTTTTGATGTTATTGGTTCCACCTGTGCTGTAAATTGGTCCCATTGTGAGATGTAGCCATTCGCGTAGGGGAGATCTCCAATAAGGAAAACTATGTCAATGTTATCAAGGTCCTTAATAAGGGTGTCAGTTGTCATAAGTGAGCCAGGCTGATAATTAGCATATTCATTTGAACCATCACGCTCTTGCTGCAACAAGAAGAAAAATTGTTATCAGTCTAATGTACACAAAGTATTTTAAAGGTTATAATGAAAAGATCATAAGCTAGGTACAAGGAAGCTTGGTGATTAGATGCTAATGCAACAACTGAAATATAAATTCAGATGCTAGTACAAGAATTCTGTCTAAGAAAATGCAAAATTTTCAGTTACAACAGTCCATTTAGTGTCAGGTTAAGCTAGAGCTCATGAAATTCTAAAGACAAAAGAAGATCTTTATGGTGTTAGAATGACAGATGATATTAGCGGATTACCTTCCCCATATCTCCAAATATCACAACGCGTTGCTCCGACTCTTGTCCTGGAAAAGGAGGAGATTTAAAAGAATATTGCTTGCTCCAAACAGTTGAACCATTTTTTAACAAGTGACCCAACTTGTATGTGTACCTGAAATTTCAGAAAATAAGAGTTCAATAAGGTGTGCACATGTCAACGATGAAGTAACTTGCTGCTAGATTTAGGCTACCAGAAAAACTTACTCCATGTTTGGCCACAAATCCTTCAGGAAACTTGTGTGTATGAATCCAGGATCACGCCAGCCCACAGTTCTTGCAGGTGTTCCTGTATATGCATTCATAACTTGATTCAGTATGAAAATGCAAAAGGAATGCATAATACTAATAGAACTCTTGAATCGATTAATTTCATTTAGTTCGCTCTCCTACTTTGTCTTCAACTTTAATCAGAATATATGCATAAGAAAAGGAGGGGGGAAAATACATAGGAACAATATACATTTGAAATGTATTTTTCAACTAATCAAAACAGTTATTGAATAAAAAAAAATGTCTTCATACCACACATGCTGTTCCGATGAAATGTTAGTGTCCCTGCTGGGGAGCGTTGTTGATCTTGGCCCTTCCAACCCCATTCAACAAATGGAACAGCCTCATCTATGTTGTAACCACTTGTCCAAGTAACAGTCATCTAGGAGAAAAAGCCACAAGTTTCTCATTTTTTAATACAAACACTGGATAGTATCGATGCTAAACAATTAAACAAGAACTCTCCAATTTTAGGAATTGATGAATCAATCATCTTGACACAGTACTACATTCAATATCGATACTGAATCCCATGCAACAGATGCTTCTTAAGGAAAAAAGAATATGCTGAAAAATTCAGAGATGCATAGCAAGAGAAAAAACTTACAATATCCCACGACTTTCCGAGAGCAAGACGTGGATAAAGAGGTGCTTTCGGATTGGCAAATGCAATGTGATTTGAGATGGCTATCAACTTAGGCTGTAGTAAAATTGAGTTTATTAGATCATATATGTCTCTCATTTTGAAACATAGGATAAACAAAAACCATAATGATCAGTTGACTAAAATGGTCACACAATAACAAAGTAGAGAATATGAGACAATATGCAGAATATGAAAATATATAAATTACATTTGACAAACCGCCAGAGAAGAAGGCAAATGAGAAATCCCCACGCTGGTTTATTAGCCGGAATTTCAGTGATGTTTTCCCTGTCTTAGTGTAGTTCTCATTGTTGTAGTTTGCATATTTAAACTGTAAAAAGAAAAACAAAGAACATCAAACAGTCCAACATTAATACAAGAAACCTATCCATGTAAAAGAATTATTGTCCTCCAATAGTATATTCAGTTTTTGTTGCCTTTCTAAAGAGTTTGCCATTCTAAATTGGACCATTAATTTTTTTTAAAAAATAGTACAAGAATTGGACTATTATTTTCTAATCCTCTGTTAACTAAGAAAATGATAATCCATATTTTTATTTTATAACATATCCACTGAACACATAGTTTAACATTTATATACTATATATATGGAAATTTTAAGGTAACGGTTGAAAAGTGAACAGTGTAAAGAAAATATAGAGTGGAAGTTTATTATTTGAAATTGTGAAAGAGAAAGAGTAATTAATATTAATAAACATATAAACAACTTCTGTATATACTAGTATTTCTAAAAAGTCTCTTTCGCTCCAACATGTGTTCTTCGAAAACAAAATTGGGACAAAGGAATAAAACTAAAATGTTATTTGGAAGTCCATTTAATTAGATGGAACTCTACCTTTAAGGGGGCAGTACAAATAAATGGAGCACCAAATAGTTGTTCATCGATGGTTACTGGTGGACAAATGGACTCGCTGCAATTCAAGCATTTAGATCATTACATTAACCAAAACTCAAAAGATAAGCGGGAGTAACCGTTTGATTTGATGAGTTAACTATGTTTTATATAAGACATTAATTGTTTGTGGAATCAACAATAAGATATTATTATGGGGAGAAAAAATAATATAGAAATTGTTGTGTATGGTATAAATAATATGGGTATTGTAAGATCATCGTTATTTTAAAATAATATTAGTATCCACCTATTGTTAATATACATAAATTTATCCGATATTTTTATAAGATAAAATAATATATGAGTTCTCATACACTTTATGCATGTACTAGTTATATAACGTTTGATATTCTAAAATAAAATGCCTATAAATAATGTGGATTCTAATATCAGTGATCGAACATAGTATAAAACTATACGGACTTACGGAGTTTAACTAGTAATAGCAGATAAAACATAATAATTCATGTACTATGATTAGAGAGGTTTATACATTAGCACTTCATTTTTAGAGCATATATTGGGGGGAGGGGAAGATGCAAGTGGAGTGGTGGAGTAGATGAGCTCATGAAGAAAGACAACAAGGCCCTAATAAGATTATAAGACACACCAAATTGTGCAGTTAAATTCCTAAATTATGAGTTATGACTGATGCACCACTCCGAGTTACGATCCCAAGCGTGAATTTTCGATGGAAGTACCAATATTATAGATCAAATAAGAGAGCACAACTCAAAAGACTAGTTTAGTAGATGAGAGAGTCCACTTACTCTATATACCCATTAACATCTCTCTTTTTAATCAATATGGGAGAGATGCTCACAACAGATGAAATTATCAATTACGATATCGACATAATAATAATAATAATAATATTAAAATTCATATAAAGTCATCATTTATATCCAACTGTCTCGAGCCTATTCCAATTTTTTGTTTGGGTAGGTAAGATGCGGAATATGGGTGCAAATAAAAAAAATCATCTAATATCCCGTAGGTGGACACTCTGGGACCTTAAACGGAAATTTTTACTTTTTGTTGTTCCTTTTCAGCTATAGTTTAAGCTTCAATTGAAATAAAACATGGGTAGGAGTGAGAATTTAAGACCCATACACAGACAATAAAATTCATATATACACCCAGATCATTTCTAGGATACTCACAACTAGATTCATATGATACGTTAGCTGTACAATTTATAACTACGTCAATTTGTTATCACGTGTAAATTATACAGATAGTGTAAAACTTTAGTCTCTAGATTTTTCAATTGCCATAAGTCAGAAAAGCTAAGAGCCTGTTTGACCAAGCTTCTAAAAACTGCTTATTTGAGAAGTGCTTATTTTTAAAAGTGCTTTTCGTAAAAGTACTTTTGGAGAAAAGCAGTTTGTGTTTTGCCAACTCATATGAGAATCAGTAATTTGTGTTTGGCCAAGCTTTTGAAAAAGTACTTTTGAGTGTTAAATTACGAGTAAGGACATTTAAATACTCACTTTACAGTTATTAACTAGATGAATGATTTTAAACATTTATTCTCAAACACTATATTTAATTTTTTTTATTTAGTAAATTTTTTTCAAAATACAACATTCATAATTGAATATTCTTGATCTATACCTTAAAAAAAGATATTATTTGATTAAAAGTTTGTAACAATGGTGATGTAGGTGTACATAAAAAAAATAGTGATTAAAAAAGTAATGTTCTATTCATATATTATAATCATTAGGTTAAAATATATAGAGGTAATTAAGTATATTGGTAAGGATATTTTTGGAATCATAGAAATTAAAAACAACTTCCGCTTCTTAGAAATTAAAAACAACTTCCGCTTCTACTCAAAAGCACTTTTAGGGAAAAACTACTTTTTTCAGCTTCTTCCCAACAAAAACAGTTTATGCTGCCACTCAAAAGCACTTATTTTTTCCTAGAAGCTTGGCCAAATACCTCGATTTTTCAAAATAAGCACTTTTGGAGAAAAATAAGCACTTTTGGCTCCCTAGAAGCTTGGCCAAGCAGGCTCTTACATCTTCCATATAGAATTTTTTTACTATTTTGCTTCAAATTTTTTTATTTTTTATTTTTAGAAAACGCTACTTAATAACAGTCATCTGGTTAATATTGATATCAGTTAAATTGGCACCCCAAAGCGAAAAAGAAAAAGGCATACATATATAGGTAGGTACTTTGCATATTAAACTTGTGTAAGCATTTTATGAATGATCCATCAAAATTAACAGTACTATATAGAGTTTCAAGAGCGCATAGATATTTACTTGAACTTTGCAGGTGAAAATACGCCAACCCAGTCATCATTTGTTGGCTGTTTATTCTGAAGGTTTATTGTAACCCATTCAACATCTTCACCCTGCATATCATCATCCAAAATTTACATATTATTATAATTCCAATAACAAAATAGCAAAACAGAGGAAGAGAAAAGGAGGAAATCATCTGAATATATATTTTCAAAGTGGTGGGGGTGGGGGAGGCAAGAAGATATGACACCTAAGACAAGAGTATATTGGTGTAATTGCCAGTGGAAAATACTCATAACATCTAAATTCTCTATTCATTATGCAGTGTGCTGCAAAAGATAAGTGTATGAAAATCACCTTAGAGCCAAGAAGACTAGGTCCTGCAACTTTAATGGAAGCTGATTTAGTTAGAGCAAGAACAGTTTTGTGGATTTCAATTCTTGATAATGGTTGTTCCCCTTGGACCATGTGGTCTTGTTCATGATGATGTTGTTGCCCCAAACGAAGATATTCTTGAGCTGAAACAACACTACTAACAGTCAGCACAACACCTAACAGACAAAGTAACAAGTATTGCTTATTCCTCATTTTCCCTCCTTTTCTATGATTCTAATTTGTTGGTGAGATATGGGAGAGAGTGAGGCACGACTCCTTGCGCGTAATGTTTGGATTTTATAGGCATAAAAGGAAGTGGGGAAAAGGGAAGGTTGGAGTCAAGTGAATATTTAAATAGGATTTATATATGTGTAGTAATTAGAAATGGACTTAATAGTTTCAATTTTATGAGTTTTGAATTGTAGAATATTTCAAATGCTAAATGAAAATTTTAATTTTATACTTATACACACTTAATAATTTATTCTGACATAAATACAATGTTAGAGCAAAACAATCTGAACTCGCTTGTACCTCCGCCCCTGTGCGTAGTGGTAGTATACGATTTTATCCTATCAGTATATTATTTGGGAAGTTTACATAAATATTCACCCATCAAAAAATATTTATTTTTAGTTGTCCATAACTTTTTCAATCCAAAAACTTAATATATAAATATATATCCGAAATATTTAAAATATTTTAAATATATATATCTGAAATACATAATATTAAATATATGTCCAAAATATTTAAAATATATTTTAAAAAGGGGAAATAATTATGGAAAGAAAGAAACAACAAAAAGTAGACAAAAGCATTAATTATTCTTTGCCAACGATATTCCTGAAATTAGTATCAATTGTAATATCTTATAAGTAACTTAATGAATGAATAATTGATCGAATAATTAACGAGCTAAAATATACTCCGAAGAATTAGATTAGATTATGGTAAATAATGTCTTAATGGCGGCTGCAGCGAGCAGCCCAACTTGTCCGCGTCATGGTCGAAATGTCATATGTACGTTATATACATTTCAAATACTGTAGCATAATGGTATCCTATTATTTCATTCAACTGGATTACATATTTTATTATAAATTTGGCCGTACAAATTAAATATAAAGAGCAATGAGGAGGTGAGGTGCATGTGTGCTGGTTTAAATCGGGTTAGGTCAATCAATCGAATTTGTAAGGCGGTTAACAAGCAATTTGTCGTATCAAAGCTACTAGTTAGATAAAAATAAATAGCTGGCATGAACAAAGTATGGATAATAGCAAAGTAGTAAAGTTTTTGTCTGTATTTCTGAATGAATTACAAAGCTGACAAAGATGCTACTTATACCTTATAGAGTACAATAACAATTGAAGCATTAACTGAGCAATTACTAGCTGTTTCCCACGTTCTGATCGTGGCCTTCCTATGATTTCCCCATTAAGTGTCTGATTAATGAGCTATCGTTACAAGGTAAATCCTTAAATGATATGTTACCGTCTCCCCGATGTCTAAGCTATTTGCCTCAGGGAAGTTAGTCCTCTGATGCTCGAGGATGAATCTCCCCGAGGCATACCTTGAACCTTGACATCAGAGATTTACCTCGGGAGTCAAGGCTCTCGCTTTTCGATCTCATCACATATCTCAGCACAAGCACACCTCCAACCATGCATCCGAAGTGCTACGTAAGCAAGCGAATTTTCACTCAATACAGATAGTACCACCACTCATCGGATAATTGACAGAATTTCCGAGGAGTATGGAATGAAATTTAGCAGGAAACTGACGCGGCAACACGTGCACCTAGTAATTTGGAAAGGCTGCCGTCACTTCAAATTCCTATCCATCACGCAAGGCGACCCCTGAATGGTCGAGACCTTTCATTCCTCCTTCCCTATATAAGTGCAATGATGATCTTCCCTTCTATAAGGAATTCAACTTGCCCACCTTCTTCTTCACTTTAAGTCTTCCAAGTAACAGTAAAATTTCTCAAAGAAAAACCTTGAATTTTAATTCCTTCTTCCCAAATTCATAACTGTTATCCTTGATTTAAGATGTCCATCACAAATTCCGTTCAAAACTCTTTAGGCCGTTCTGAGGAGAGAATCCCTGATGCCGCTACCATGGTAGTTAGTGATGAATTAGTAAATGCCCCTTAGCCACTAAACGTCATCCCGTCGACTGGTGACGACACTTAGGTAATGTCACAATCGGGTGGCTTAAACCCAAGGCATCACAAAGCAACTGCTAATCACAACAGTCTTGAGGAAGCAGTTGGAGAAAAACCATGACTCAACTCTGGATTTGAGAAACTCTTTCACTAACAGTAATGAACAAGTTTTAGGTTACAAAACTCTATAACCAAGGAACTAAACTGTAGTACCTTAACCTCCAAAGCAAACTATAGTTTATACGAAACAACCCTTACAAGTATGAACCTTTTATAAAGCTTCTATAATAAGAAGATAAGTAACATTTCAATTCATATTACAGAGATCTAAAATAGCCTAAGAATCTAACGACGAACTTCTTCAGCACTTGGTTCTTCAACTGTTGCTCTGCCTTGTCCACTCATAAATGATCAACAATTTGCCTTGCATTTGCTTTGCTCTCTCGTAGTGAATGATTGTTTTTTCCAAGCCACCATCATTGTATTTATAGAGTTAAAACCTTAGCAGTCTCAACTAGGAAGCTTCTCCAAAATAGGTTAGCAGAAAGCCCATTATTAAAGTTTTCATTTTCTGAATTTAACCCTAACTTTTTTCCTTATTTAGTACAAGGCGGTTTCTTAGCCTTAAGACACAACTCCTTAGCCGATTAGGATAGTATTCCCATCTACGTGCCAACTTCTCCTAATCCAACTAGGATTGCCAGTCCATTCTTTTACGCGTTCCTATTCGGTTCTGACTACGACTAGGAATGTGACTCAACATCTTTTCGAAGTGTGTGCCTTCGATCACGAAATTGGTCCTCCGCCTAGTTCTTTGTTTGTCACTCTTCAAAACTCATACTTCAACAAATGCCTCTTTTTTGTTGATGACAAATAAATGTTGCCAAGTTCCTGTACAGCTAATAATTAAACAAAGAAACTTGTAAAAGAAAAATTAAAACAGATGAAACTGGTCACAAACACCCCAACATTTTATTCTTCCCCCTTTTGACATCATTAAAAAGATCTTAGTCACCTGTAAGAAACAACTTAGCATAGTCCATACTAGAGCCAAAGGCAGCAAATTAACTAAGTCAAAACATGATCACAAATCTAAGGGCCCAACAAGAACCATGTTAGCAACATAGAAGAAACAGTTTAAGAAAACAAGCTATTCAAAACCACCATCCAAGGTTCACACCAGGAGAACCTAATTAACTACATACTGAAACACGAAATTGTCCTAAAAAGATCACCAATAGAAAGACTCCTAAGGACCTAGGAAAGAAATTGAAAAGGGCAGGTTCTTAGGTTGAAGGTTAAAGTCTTTGACAAGTGCAACAAAGTTCTTTGAATTAATGTGGAGCTTTTTCACCAGCTCCGCCTCATGCTTGTTGCACTCAATAGTCAAACAATCGATTTCTAGATCCTTATGTTTCGCCTTGCGCCTAAGGTCATCAACTTCAGTCTGCAACTCCATAAGATGCTGCTCCAGTTCCTTCCTCTGTTCCTCACCATCACTATCTCCACCATCATTAGCTTCACTAACAAATTCTGACTTAATCCTAACGGGTTGCTTGGATTCCCTCATGAGTTTAAAGAAGTCACAAATTTTTAGTAGGTTCATGCCAAACTTCTCATAATGAGTTGGCTCTTTACCCTCACCCGAGGGAACTCCAAAGTGTTCAAAGATTAACTTCAAGATATAACTATGAATCAAGACATGTGGCTTCTTAGTTCTTGCAACTCTTCTCATATGCCTAATTATCAGCGCTGGTAGATTGACAAGAACACACCTATCCACTAGATCCATGTAAATCAGTTCTAAGGAACTAGCTTCATTCCTCCTCTCACCTCGATGAAGGAAGATCATATGCACAAATTCAAATATCAACTGATGTGTTGGTTCCATCTCTTTCATTACAACTTCTCTAGGGATCTTGATATTAGGATTTCCAATAAACTTCCTAGTAACATCAATAAGAGTAATGCCATCAACCATATTTTGGCCACTCCTTCTTCTTGTACCTACAGTACCCAACTGCAGTAACTCCCAGAATCACACTGTTGACACCCAATTTTGTCCCAAAAATTTCAATTAAAGTATAATCATTTTAAAATTAAAATCAATTTTGAAAAGTCAAAAGTAATTGAGTAAATTCAAAGAAAAGGGTTAAATATACAAAATATGGCCTTAATTTGAACCTATACATGCTATTACTCTATTTCCTTAATTTATTTTTAAAAAAGCGGCTAAAATCGCTCCTAATCCCAAAATCTAGCCTATCTACGCAAGACCAATATATACATTACCCCCCTTCCCTAAATCAGTGATGATCTCCCAATCTAATAACCCATGACCCGAATTCCCAATACCCTTAACCCGTTTCCCCTTCTAAACCCGAATTTCCCCCCAAAATTTTGAAAGAAAATCAGTCCGAAACTCCACATCATCTGATCGTACAAGAACCTTATCCATTTTCTGTCCGTTAGGGGTCATTTTGGGTATTTCCCACAACCTCTAGAACCCTAATGAGTGAGATATAAAAAGCTGAAGTTGAAGGTAAGAAAGGGGGTAGCCGTGGAGAGAGAGATGAGAAAATTCAGAAAACGGTAGAACAAACTCAAAATTTATAGATAGAAGGTTGGTTTTTAGTCTGGGATTCCAAGAAATATAGTGTAGCTGTTACTGTTCTCCTTGGTTTTTGTTTATCGGTTCTTCGTTATTCGAGTCATCGCTTTCGTTCGAGTTGCATTCTTCAGATCCCTCTCCTCAGTTCCCGCCCGCAAAAAGGTAATATCCCTTTTCTCTTCGTTTTCAGTTTCGCATTTCTTTTGGTGAAAGTAAAAATCTGTTCATGTCAAGTTCGTGAAATTGGATTCGAAAGAATGTAGTCTCGTGTGGTTAAATCAGTTTAGTAGCATATTCTTGCTAAGTTTGATGTCGATTTTAGGCTTCATTTTGTTCGATATCAATGTATATGTAGTTAGCTTGATTAACTAATTGCACTTGGAATAGTTGACTTTTTGAACCTGCCTAGTCTTTCTCGGTTAAGAATCTGATTAGTTACTTGGTTGAAGCTGCTTATTTTCTATTAATGTAGGCATTGAAACTGAATGATTTGTCTTCCATATGTTATTTTGTGCAATAGAAAAAATTTAGATCTTTGTATATCAAGCCAAGGCATAAAAGGGGTGTGGTTAAAGGGGGTGCTGTTTGGTTGAAGTTATGTTCTTGTTGCTGCTTTGATTCCTGGATGTGTGAGGATGCTACAATGTCTAGGTTAGTTTGCATGTGTGTAAAGGAGTTCAGGGTTGTTCTTGGAAATTTCAGGAGTGAGAGATTCAGGGAGAGAGTAGTTGTGTGTGCAGGTTGGTTGAGATTGTTCGTTTAGATGGCTCTGTAGATCCTGCCAGTTGCTTTGTGAGTATAAGAAAGGATTGAGCAGCGGCATGTGTTTCAAAGGGAGTTTTAGGTCCGGGAAGGCAGGGAAGTTGAGGAGTCAGTGTCTGGTGGGGTCTATGTGTATGCAGGTTGTTTTGGGGAGATTGTTCAAGGTTGAATTGGAGGTGAGTTATGGTGCAGGCTGCAGTATTAGTAAGTTCATGTCAGGGGCCTGGTTCTGGTATGTGTCTAGAGTTCAGGGGTATGTTTCTGGTGGAAGCTTCGTTTGTTAGTTTAGGAATTTCAAGGTATAAGGAAGTGCTGATTCTATGTATGGGGTTTGGGTATCTGTCTAAGTCTTCAGTAGTTCAGACAGCTTAATTTCTTGTTCCTTTGTTCAGGGAGTATAGAAGTGGTAGCATGAATTTGCTGCCTGTTATTAGCAGAATGTTTTGTTCTTTATAGCATGTTCCTCATTTTCTTTTCGAACTTTGATTGAAGTTGTTATCTTTTAGCATCAAAAGAGTACCTGTAGGTTCCCGTCCATGCCTCTGTTAGAATTCATGCTAGCCAAGTCTTGCAATTAGTTACTTTATGTATATGAAAGGTCTCAGGTTTATTTTTATAAAAAATTGAGTTCAGCGAATCATTGAAATTGTTATGAATTAGCCAAAGTCCATGGTATGTTTCCTAAGTTGTGACATTAACTGGTGTGCTCCCTTAAAGTAAGTTAACTTGAGGTTGGGTATGTCCGATTATGGTTTGGCTCTTTCTTAAAGTCGTGAATCTTGGTTGAAAATTAAAGTAGCGCCTGCTATGTTTCTAGTTAATTAGAATAGATTTATTTATGCTTTTGCCTCGTCTTTAGTGTGCTTGGGAAGTTGAAATGCTTGGCCAAATTGCCATGACATTTAAGCATTGTTTAATACATACTGTGCTTTAGCTAAACAGGCCTTTATTTTCTTTCTTGGATTGGCATGTCTGTTCATTCTAATTATGCATGTCTAAATTGTTTAACCTCCCTCTAATTGAATGTGTACTAATTTCTTATCTTCCTTATTTGCATAATACAAACGCTTGGGATGAGTTGGCTAAAAACTCGTAAATTGGGTTGCATTGGAGTCGCATTGGGTCAAGCTCGGGCTCAAATTTCAAGACTTTAGAAATTTTAGAAAATTCAAGGCTCCCGCGAGTTTGTCAAATTCCTGGGTTTTATCTTTTAACTGTTATCCTTTCCCTTTAGAATATTTATGTAAACTTTGTAGAAATATTTTATTTATTAATATATATATGATCTATTGATTCACTTTATGTTCAATACTTTTATTTTGAAGTCGTTATTTAATTTATTGCAAATCAGGCCATTTAAGCAAATGCGTGCCAAATTTCATAAATTTTCAAAAAACCACGCCTAATAATAACTATAAGAAATGACTTCTATCTTATTGATTCGAAGTAGTTTTTTTAGAAAGTCAAAAGTTATAAAGAAGTTTTAATTAACTTCCAAATGTTCCGAAACAACTTTGCAAAAAGTGACTTGAAATCTAAGTTCCATCTTATGGTGAGATACTCGGATTTTGAAGTTGAAATTAAGCAAGTGCCATTTATGTGCTATCACATACGAGTTGGCAAAGAAATTAGGACGATCAAATCGTTCCTTTTCAAAAGAAAATGCGTTTTATTTATTTATTTATGTATTTTATTTTGAAAATAATTGAAGGTTTCAAATAAATTGTAAATCTTTTGAAAACTTACTAAATTTAATTAGTTGAATTAATTAATAGTTCAATTAATTATTTTTTGAAAAAGTGCATAAATAGCACTTGCAAATATTTTTGAAACCTGTCGGATTAACCGTTTTTAACGGAATTTCGAAAGTGCCTTAAAAACCTTCTTTCGAAATTAACAAAACTTCTTACCTTTAGAATCTCTGAAAGAAAGACCGCATTTTTATAAAAACGGAGTTTTGCACGCATTTGCTTATTTGGTTCCCTGTTTTTCCTTAAATTGGGTGGCGACTCCAAAAAAACTCCAAAAGAGTTAGTCCATCATGTCGACATTCCTGAATTTAGCCCTTCGAGGTTATTTTTTGGGGGGTTCAACACACACCTAGTTCAGCTCTTCCAAACTCCATATCCTTACCCTGCACACTTGAAGTTACTACCCTTTTTCTCAACTTTTCAATTTATATAAAATTCACTAACATCAGTTTCATCCATACTCTCGTTCTCCTAAAAAAATAACTTGGTCCACCCTTAAATGTCTAGTTTCTCCTCAAGCCTCTTCATCCCAGCTTCCTTCAAGTCAGTAATAATGCTTCTAAGAAACACTTTCTTCCCAGCATAAAAGGCATACCCGTCAACTTTTTTTCTTCATATTTTTAATTAGGGCCTGAATTTGAGTCATCAAGATCATCAAATCCTTCAGCAGATTCACCCTCTTCATGAGAAATAGGTCCTTGCTCTTTTTGCATTGGCTTTGGCTTTTTAGTTTTTGCTGCTGCCTCAGCAAGTTTCTCATCCTGCTGTTTCCTCACTTATCTTGTGGCGGGCTTTTTCACAGGCTTCACAGCCTCAAGCTCAGGTTCACCATCCTCATCATCTTCATCTTCACTCTCATCTACCAATTTAGACTTCACTTGTCTTCAATTTCCCTGTACAAGTCTCATTGTCTTTCACTTCACAGAGAGCCCAGTCTTTTCCACCTTCCTTGTCATTGTTTCTTTCACAACAATCACTTTCTCCTCATCATATTCTTCCTCTTCTCCAAACTTTTTTACTTTTCCTCTCAACAGAAATCTCAACATTCAAAAAGACCTCCATATCACCCATATATACTCACTCTCTTCACCGATTATCTGGTTCTAAATCAGACAACTCCATTCCTGCTTCATCAGTTAGTAAAAGAACTGCGACAGAAATAGTTTCTTCCTCAATTCCTCCAACTTCCTTAGTAGGTTCCTCACCGTCAATATTTTTTTCTTTATTTTCCACATCCTCCTTTGACTCAGAAGGAACAACCTCTAAACTAGGTCCATCGACTGAGACTTCTAAGTTTTCACCAAAACTTCCCCAAATTACCTACATCACCCACAAATTATACCGGTTTTTTAATTTTTTTTTTGTACTCACAATTTTCTCTCCTAAAACCTCTTCAACAATTTTATCTATCCCAGCAACCAAACTTTCAGACTCTACTCTTGTCTAAGGGCTTTTACTGCTATCAGGTATTATAGAGGATGATTTAACAGATTGAGTTCTTACCTCTTGAGTAACATTTATAGGTTCCTCTAATAAGTCTGTTGCGCTGGTAGCTTGTGACGCTGGTTCTTGTTACTGAGTTTTTTAACCCAACTCCTTGACTTCTTGGCCTTAAGTGCTAACCTTTTCGCCACATCTGCAGCGCCATGTTTAGGAGCTTTCTTGGTGAGTTTAGTAGAAGCTTTGTGTCTAGGAGAGGAAACAGATTGGGTAGTGGAATTTTGTGGGTTAAACATTGTGTTAATTTGAAAAATAGGATTGTTGTTAGGGTTTAGGTTGAGAAGACAATAAAGAATAAGATACAATTTTTTAGAAAACAATAAAAGAGGAGATTAATGATCAAAAGAAAATAGTGTAGCCTTCAAAAGGGATTGGGAACTTGGGTGATTGGATTGATGTGGATGTTACAATTTTTGTGTTTCCAAGAGACCTTAGCCTAGTAGGAAACTTTTGAACTTTCAAAAAGTTCAACGTTTTAGGGAGCGGGCTAAATTAAAGGGCGGTTACCTTAAATTTTGGTGAGTGTACCTAGACAAAAGTTCCTCGTTTCCTTAGTAGTTCCTTTTTTTATGTTAGCTAATTCAAGTAATGAGTTCACATTAGATAAGAACCATCACCTCTAACTTAACTAACAAGCATCCTTTTAATAATATAAGTATATAATGGACTATATTAAATTGAAACAAGTAAACACAAGATATTTCACTTGTCAATCATCGGAAGAACCAGGTTTTGGGTTATCCGTGTATTTTGGTTATCCCCAGCTCCAACCTATTCCACTCAAACTACACCCTATTTAATGCTTTAGTGAAGATGTTAGCTATCTGGTCCTCAGTCTTGCAAGAATTCATAGTAATTAGGTCATTCTCATATTATCCCTTAAAAAGTGACAGCTAATATCAATGTGCTTGATTCTTCTGTTGGACGCAATGTTCACATCACTTGTATTGTTACAAGAGCTGGGCACAGGTCCACTCTTTATCCTAAAGTCTGCTCGTTGTTGCTTGATCCACAATAATTGAGAACAACAAGAAGCAACAACAACATACTCAGCTTCAGATGTGGAAAGGGCCACAAAGTTTTGTTTCCTAGTAGTCCAAGAAACTAACAAGGACCTCAAAAGTGTGTCATTCTAGAAGTGCGTCATCCTAGAAGTGCTTTTTCTGTCCACCAAGTGATTAGCATAATCAACATTTATAATCCAATCAGCTCAAAATTTCCTCTTCTAGGATACCACAAGCACAAGTCTTGAGTTTCTTTTAAATATCTCAAGACCCTCTTGACTGCAGCTAAGTGTGACTCTTTTGATTTTGACTAGAACCTAATACATAATCCCACACCATAAACAATATCTGGACGACTGGCTCTAAGATAAAGGAGAGAACCAATGATTCCTCTATACTTAGTTTCATCAACAGAAGAACCAGTTTCGTCCAAATCTAACTTTGTTCTAGGCACAATGGGTGTGCTCACGTCCTTTGCACTTTTCATCTCAAATTTTTTCAGTTGTTCGTTATTATACTTTTGCTGATGAATCATAGTATATTCCTGTATTTGCTTGATTCATAAGCCTAAGAAGAAATTCAGCTCACCCATCATGCTCATCTCAAATTCACTTCCCATTAGGTTGGCGAGTTCCTTACACAATTTCTCATCAGTGGCACCAAATATGATGTCATCTACATAAACTTAAACAATAAGTAGGTCCTTGGCTTTCTCCCTCAGAAACAGTAAGTTATCATTTTTTTCCCCTCTTGTGAATCCATTCTTCAGTAAGAACCCAAACAACCTTTCATACCAAGTCTTAGGAGCCTGTTTCAATCCATACAGTGCCTTATCAAGTTTGTAAACATAATTAGAAAACTCATTGCTCTCAAATCCTAGCGGTTGAACCACATAAACATCTTTATTAAGGTAGCTATTCAGGAATGCACTTTTCACATCCATTTGATACAATGTGAATTCCATATAAGTAGTAAAAACAATCAACATCCATATGGCTTCCATTCTAGAAACAAGTGCAAAATTTTCATCATAGTTGATTCCTTCTTCTTGACTTGACTATACCCTTGAACCACTAGTCTTTCCTTGTTCCTTGTAACAATGCCATGTTCTTCTAGTTTGTTTCTGAACACCCACTTGGTTCCTATGATGGACCTGTCTTTGGTTCTAGGGACCAAGTGCCAAACTTTTCTCCTTTCAAACCGATGTAGTCCCTCCTATATGTCAATTACCCAATCTGGATCCTCAAGTTCTTCTCGTACATTCTTAGGTTCCATATAGGAAAGAAATGCATAGAAATTTTTCAAAGTTCCTCTTGTAACAATTCCAGAGTTCAGATCAGATATGAGGTTCTCCAGTGGATGTAAACTTTGATTCTTCCAAGGTTTAGTTTGAATATGCTAATAGGTTCCTCCAGAGGGACCTTAAGAGGGAACAGGTTCTTCTAAGTTCTCATCTTCTTGATCTGTTGTTCCCCATGTCTGGCTGTCTTTTTGTTCCCCCAAGTGTGACCTTTGTCTTTAGTTTGATTACCTTTATGTTCAATCAGGTTCTTCTCTTGCAAGCTAATTTCCTGATTATTATCAGTTCCTTTGCTAGGTACCACTTCTGATTCATCACATACAACATGCACACTTTCCTCTACAATCATGATTCTCTTGTTATAAACCTTATAATCCTTGCTTTGTGAAGAATAACCCAAGTAGATAGCCTCAACATTACGTGCATCAAACTTTCCTATAGGTTCTTTCCCATTGTTATGCACAAAACACTTGCACCCAAAAGCCTTGAGATTTGCAATATTTGGTTTCCTGCCTCTAAGCAACTCATAGGGAGTCTTGTCCAGTAATGGACTATTGGAATAATGATTCAATAAGTAACATGTTGTATTTACTAATTCATCCCAGAAACTATTTGCTAAGCCGCTAGACATCAACATTGTCCTTGCCATATCTTATAAGGACCTATTCTTCCTTTAACTATACTATTCTGCTGAGGGGTCCTTCGTAGAGAAGTTGTGGTCCAGACTATGTTTGTTGCATAACTCTGCAAATTTAGTACTCTCAAACTCAATTTCATGGTCAGGACCTAATACTCACGAGTTGAAGATCCAATTTTTTCTTTTTTTGGGTATAATCTTTGCTCAGTCCTTGAAACTATCAAAAACTTCATCTTTGGTTGCAAGAAACAAGATCCACGTATACCTTGAATAGTCGTCCATATCACAAACCTTCTACCCTCATCGAACCACACAAGTCCATGTGAATCAGCTCTAGTGATTTTAAAGTACTAACCACTTTAATTGACTTGAATGAAGATCTTACATATTTGCCCTGACACATGCATCACAGCTTTTAATGTCTTCGAACATTTTGCTTGGTATCCCACGAACCATGTCCTTAAACGCCAATTTATTCAACTGCGACAAGCTTGCATATCCTAGCCTCTTATGCCATAACTATATGTCACCTTTTTGCACATTCAAACAAGTCAAATTATTCCTCCAAAAGAGAACCTAGTGAAGCCTTATACACATTGTTCACTCATTTCCCTTCCATTACTACTTCACTATTATGTGACTAAGGTGAAGCTAACTTGATTTCTTCTATCACAAAGGTGAAGCTAACTTGATTTCTTCTATCACATAGTTGAGAGATACTCATCAAGTTGTGCCTCAATCTATTCACACAGTACACATTGTCAATAACATGATTGATGGACCTCTCAACCTTTTCAATTCCAATATTATGTACCTTTAAAAAACCACTATCAACAATCCAGCTTGGGTTGTTCACACCTACTCTAGCATGTAAAAGAAGATCAAGGATTAGTTTTAGGAATCCAAACTAGCTTGGATCCCTTCTTATGATAGAATGGATGAATCAAATCTCTTTTAGCCCAACCAAGTAAGACATACTTCTTATTCTTAACTATTGCCCTTTTAACAGCCATGCAAGTTTCTTTGTAATGTTCAAATTTACCATAAAATGTGTAAAGCATGTTACAAGGGAGTCCTATATATTTATTATTAGGATTCCATCCAGGTATTGATTTCTTATAGCCTAAGCCCCTTTTACATTTGTTCTGATTATCAAGAACCTAATTCATAACTTCAGAAGACTTGTTCTATTTAGTGAGCCTAGTAAAATCATAGTTAGCATTTTAAAACTTTTCTTGAAGAACTTGATTCTTCTCAGTTTCTTAGTATAGAACCTCATTTTTCTTTTTAAGCTCAGCTTCAACAATAGTTTGAACCACACTAACTACTTTATTACCACCAACTTCTTTTAATTTTAGATTTTATAATTCAGGGTCTGAGACTTTGCTTTTTTCTTCAAGAACCTAGGTATTACATGCTGTAATATTTTCTTTAAGTTCTTACATTTAATTTTGAAATAAGACACAACTAAAAGTAGTTGGTCCTTATCAACCTTTAAACTTTCATAACTGTAACAGCCCAAGCCCGCTAGTGATACTGTCCGCTTTGGACCTAGGCCCGCACGACTTTAAAATGCGTCATTAGGGTCTAAGGCCAGTTAACTTATATACCCAGCATCTCTCCTGTGCTATGCTGATGTGCGACACTTAACCCTTAGCTGGGGTGTTACATACCCCCCCTCTTACGGACTCAGCGTCCTCGCTGAGGTTTGCCCCGCATACCGGGATTCGCCTAGACTCACCAGGGAGGTTTGTCCCGCGTACCGAGATTTGCCTAGACTCAGCCCTGAACTTTGACTCGCATTGACAAGGCTGACACGGAGTGGCTCTGATACCATCTGTAACAGCTCAAGCCCGCTAGTGATACTGTCCGCTTTGGGCCTAGGCCCGCACGGCTTTAAAACACGTCACTAGGATCTAAGGCCAGTTAGCTTATATACCCAGCATCTCTCCTGTGTTATGCCGATGTGGGACACTTAACCCTTAGCTGGGGTGTTACAATAACCTTCAATTAAAGTAAGTGTGAGTAAAGAAAGTTTCCTTTGAGAGTATGTGTGAAGATTAGCTTTTAAGTCAGCAATATTTACCTCACCTTAGCCATCGTTGGTTCTTCTTAGAGAGCCATCAAGGCAAGTGGTGATTCATCTTCAGACTCTTTCAGGATCATTCTCACTTTCAGATGGTCCCCAAGTTGCGACAAAAGCTTCCTTCTTCTTCTTCTTCATTATAGCTTTAAAGTTGGGTGGATGTCTTCTTTTCTTTGGTTCTTTCTCCTTTGCAGTTTTGTTCTTTTTCTACTCAATTTCCCACCAAGGGTTGTCTTTTACAACATGATCATTCTTGTCACACATGAAGCAACCAGAATAGTCTGGATTATCAACGATATTCTTTTTAGTCAGAGTTTCCTTGGTAGTCTTTTAACCACTTTTGAACTTTTCAAGATTTAGAGCTTTTTTAAATGTACCAAGAAAAACGAGCTCTTGATCTGTCCAAAAAGACACAGGTCCTCGGTAGCTTGTAATGCCAAACTTTTTTCCTTCTTAGAATCCACCTTTTTTCCTTCTTATGTTCCAACTTGATCCTTGATTACTTCATAAGTTCATGGGTTTTCAAACTCTAGACAAGGTCGTCCAGCTGTATCTTATCCAGTTCCTTGGATTCATTGATAGTTTTGACCTTTGCATCCCAATATTCAGGGAGAAGCCTAATGATCTTGGTAACCGGATCCTCATTGGTTAGAACCATTCCCAACAATTTCATCTCATTGGTAACAATAGTGAGCCTGATCATCATATCTTTGATAAATTCAGTTTTTCCCACAGAAAACAGCTCAAATTTTCTTTTCAACAACTGAATCCTTGATTTTTAACCTAATTAGTTCCTTCATGAGCAACTGTAGCGCATCCCAAATTTTTTTGGCAGTCTTGTATGAAGAAACTAGGTTGTACTCATCAGGACCAAGTCCACATATGACAAGCCTTTTAGTCTTAACATTCTTCTCAATCATCCTAAAGACGGTATTTGTATACTAAACTATTTCCTTGGGAACTGTCTGTTGAGCAGCTCCTTCACCAATAGTCTTGGTTGGAATCAAGGGTCCTTCAGATTTGATCAACCAGAGGTGATATTCTTCAGCTTGAATGAAGTCCTCCATTCTACCATTCCACCATGCATAATATTGGTCGTTGAACTGAGGAGGCATCAAAATCTGTACACAAATTACAATATACACAAGTTCTAAAAATTCTTTTCATAGAACTTTGCTGTACAAATTAGAAGCGAGGCAGGTAATTTACTGTTTATTTGCGTGATACTCGAGTTCAAAGATAATAATTCAGTTGTAAAACACGTGATCCTTCACTAAATCTTTTGGCTTATATGCTTAAGACATTATTGGAAGCTACGTGCCATTTTCTTATTTCCTGATTTGTCAACTTCCTATGCAGACAAAGATGCCTAACCTTTTGTTTAAAAATTCCGTCGTTGTCTTTGTGGAAAAATGTAGATCTAGATCAAGTAATTAATAAGACTAAAGATCTAGATCAAGTAATTAATAAGACTAACTTTTACTGTTACTAGCTTGAATCAAGCTAAAATTTCTTAAAGAGTTTTAATTCACTTTTCTCTTAATGGTTTGGATGTGAACAGTGAACACATTTCCTGGTGATCAAAAGATCACACTTTCACTTTCAATGTAGTCTTAATTTTTTTTGTTTTTTTTGTTTTTTTAAGGGTTAAAGGGTTAAAAGGTTCAATGTAGTCTTACGAGTTTATATCAAGTAGGACTGCAGCTTTATATGGAGTAGTTGGTGTTTTTTTCTTTGCTTTTATTTGACACACCATGTAAAAGAAAATCCATCAGTTACTCAATATGCCCCTCTTCTCAATTCTAAAATTAAGAAAAACTGGTAGTTTGTATAGTTAACATCCACTTAATCGGAGGCAATATGAAAGCCAAGTAAACATAATATGAGAAAGAAAGATATTTAAATACGAGTAGTGCTAGAACCCAATTGAAGGCACTCCTTACCCCAGCTTAATTAGTATACCTACCAGCAAGAATCCGAATTAGTACCATATGGTTAAGCAGAAAAGGGAAAAAATTATATTAGGTACTTTCTCACTTGCTATATACACTTGTAGATACATGAGTTTAACTAGCCAAAGTAATTGGTTCACAGCCATCATGGACACAAGCTAAGACATCCTTATAGTCTCTTGAGATTGTAAAAGAATCATACACCTTTCCATCTCTGCTTTTCTTGTACTCAAACAGAAGGGAAGACTGGTTAAATGCTGTAAGTTTGACAAATCCCCAATCATAATCCTTGAACAAACTCCACTTGGTGTTAAGGGTGGTGAATTGTGACAAATGACTTCCTCCTCCTCCAACAACAACATGAATTGTTCCATTTACTACGCCCGAGTAGTGTGATGTCTCCTTGTTCACACATTGATTCTGTCCATACAACAATTTGACAAACAATAACAATAATGAATTGTCAAATATCTATGTGCAATAATAGTATTATTTCACCACGCAGTGGCATGGACAATTTTTTCCGGAAAGCCCACGGCATAAGCCTATAGTCACAATTTGGTTTTTAAGCGGTTTGGGTGAGGGATTGTAGTGGGCCAGTGGCCTTAAGGCTTTACCTCCTATCCCAAACTAATATTTACTTTGTATTATTTTCAATAGGTTAGTGCCTTAGTGGTGTATATATACAAAATCTTATTTTAAAGAAGTAGGAGTACTATTTACACAAAATAACTTTTTGGTATCTTGGTTCTTGACAACTGTCAGTTGTCACCATGGTACCATTTCTTTTTCCTTTTTTGTTTCATAAGAGCTTAGAGGCTCTCTATATTTATAAGGATTTGGGGTAGGTTTTCTTCCAAAATGCCAAGCCAAAACAAACGTGACTTTGCAAACTCATTAAGTATTTCAATTTTCTTTGTTTCGATAACAATTACTGTACATATTTATAAAGAATTTAAGTTATATACGTTGACATACAGACATCTACATATAAGTGACATGATTGTATAACTATATATTACGTCACCGGTACATAGAACATAATCTTGTTTAGAAATATAAGACATACCTGGTAAATTTGGCACACTCTTTCATAATTATGGACGTGCCCATAGAACGCAATGTCAACCTTATACTTTTGCCATAGTTTCTGCAAGTGCTCCCTTCCCATGGGCTCTTCAAATGAGCCTTCCTTGGCATACCAGTCATTGGAAGAGTAACCGAGGACACGATGAGCAGCAAAAATTAACCAAGGTTGTTTATGTCTATTGGCTGATGCAAAGCATTTCTCAATGAACTTGTATTGTTCAGATCCCTCTCTCCAGTCATGCTCAGTGTCTGCTATACAGAAGCGAAACATGCCATACTCAGCTGCATACCTGTCAATAGATACATATATGTCATGTGTATGTTGACACAGTTATCAAATGAAACCATGTCAATCAAGTACATAAGCCATTTTAACTTCTAATCCACAAGCAAATGATGCAGTTCAAAATTTCTAATGTTCAACTCTTAAATCACAAAATATTAGCAGTTAATGTATGAGTTTTACAATCTTTATGCCAATTGAGTGCCACCCCTTTCAAGATAGAACCCAGAGAAGTGCTTAGCCTGAAATTTTACTTGACTTTAGGGAAATAATTTTTTCAACAACACTGACATCTAGTTATCTCACACTAGTCACCCAAGCAGTCCCGTATACATATGATATATAGTACATGAAAGCTGAATATTCTCAAGAATTTAAAACTGTATTAGTATATTTCTGTTGACTTTCAAAGTTGCTTTTTTCTTTTTTGCCTAGACTCAATGCTCTTATAATCTTTCTACATCTTATCAACACTTGCAATTAGAATATGTGTTTCCAGAAGATCTTGTTATGTCATACTTTGGTACAATAAAGTCATGATAACATGAATCACATACCAGAACTTAGCTCTGTTTTCTGCTGGAACATAGTAATATGTTTCAGCTGGTACACCACATTCTCCACCTGAGTCGAGACCATTGTATATTGATCCACTGTTCTCATAAGTTCTTTCATGATTACCACTGCAAAACAGATTCTCTTTACAGACAGTAAGAAGAACAGAACTATGTCAAATACAAGATCAATTAAGTAATTAAAAGCAGACTATCCACAATCGCAGACCTTGCAATCATGAAGGGTACTTTCGATGTTATTGGTTCCACCTGTGCTGTAAATTGGTCCCATTGTGAGATATAGCCATTCGCATAGGGGAGATCGCCAATAAGGAAAACTATGTCAATGTTATCAAGGTCCTTAACAAGGGTGTCCGTTGTCATAAGTGAACCGGGCTGATAATCAGCATATTCATTTGAACCATCACGCTCTTGCTGAAACAACAAAAGCATTGTTATCATTCTAATGTACGCATTAAAGATTTACAGTTGAATGATAAGCTAAGAACAAGAAAGCTTGGCGATTAGGCTTAAATGGTAATGCAAGAATTGAAGTATAATTTCAGATAAAAAAATCCTGTCTAAGAAAATGCGGAATTTTCAGTTACAAAGGCCCATTACTCTAAAGTGCTTCAGCTAGAGCTCACCAAACTCTAAAGATAAAATAGGATTTTTTTGGTGATAGAAGGGCATAATATTTAAAAAAAAAAATAAAAAAAAATTATAAGTACATTTCCATCCCCAACAACAACAAAATACCCATTATTATCCCCCATGTGGGGTCTAGGGAGGGTGAGATATATGCAGACCTTACCCCTATCAAAGTGGAGAGGCTGTTTCCAAGTAGATTACCTTCCCCATATCTCCAAATATCACAACGCGTTGCTCTGACTCTTGTCCAGGAAAAGGAGGAGATTTAAAGGAATATTGCTTGCTCCAAACAATTGCACCATTTTTTAACAAGTGACCCAACTTGTATGTGTACCTGAAATTTCACAAAATAAGAGCTCAGAAAGGGGTCATGTCAATGATGAAGTACTTGCTGCTAGAGAAATGGGTTACCAGAAAAACGTACTCCATGTTTGGCCACAAGTCTTTCAGGAAACTTGTGTGTATGAATCCAGGATCACGCCAGCCAACTGTTCTAGCAGGCGGTCCTACAAACGTGTTCATAACATTATTCAGTATGTAAATGCAAAATGAATTCATAATACTAAGGCACGAACTCTTGAATCAGTTCAACAGCTTTTTTACATATTTACTTTATATGTGTAGAGTGAAACCTGATTATTTGATCCATTGAAAAGAGAAATGAAAGCAGTTACTTGTACAGTAACATGCTTTTATCAAGAAGTGCCTTATCAAACTTGATCACCTAGGATTTGAAGATAGGTGCAGGCTGAGTTCTAATATTAACACAAGCAAAGAACATAGTTTCTCAACTTTTACTTGTGGCAATGAGAGCATACCAGAAGTGAAGGAATAAGCTCGAGCGCAGAAGTATAAGAGAAAACTCATAGGGGATTATTAAGCAGATTTCAGATGTGCCAGATAGAGTGGCTTATGTTTATGGAAATCTTTGACCATCTATTAAGATGGAAAAACTGGCACCATCTTTAGTAATTAAATGGAAACCCTAAACAACCAGACTAGGATCCAAGATTTTAAGACAGTGATAGAGGAATTCCACTCACTGTCTACTCCTTTGTGACAATGGTGTGAACTTAGTATAAACATATATCCATAGTCCTCTACCTATGAGCCCCCACCTCACCAAAAAAGAAAATTTTGGAGCATGCTCATGATAGTTGCATAAACTTTTTATCAGTGATCAAAACAGTTATTGAATAGAAGTCCTCATACCACACATGCTGTTCCGATGAAATGTCAGTGTCCCTGCTGGAGAACGTTGTTGCACATGGCCCTTCCAACCCCATTCAAGGAATGGAACAGCCTCATCAATGTTGTAACCACTTGTCCAAGTAACAGTCATCTAGGAGAAAACCACTAGTTAATCGCATGATATGATACGACCACTTAACAGGTGATGATTTGATCACCTTGACACACTATTATATTCAATATTGATTCTGAAGCCTATGTAACATAGGTTAAATAAAATACAGGCTTATGATACGGAAAAACAAGAACATGCAAAAAAATTTAAAGATGCAAAGCAACAGAGACACTTACAATATCCCATGACTTCCCAAGAGCAAGACGTGGATAAAGAGGTGCTTTTGGATTGGCAAATGCAATGTAGTCTGAGATGGCAATCAACTTAGGCTGTAAAACACATGAATCTATTAGTCCATATTAATATATCCAAGTCTCATCGAAGTTCCTTTCTAAATGTCCTACAAAATCATGGCTTGAGCTTCATTGCTGATGTCCAACTCACTCTCAAGCCTCAAGTAGTTCAAGCTACCTCTCATCTGAAACACTTGTTTTTTTGAAAGAATATACGAGTTTTAACTTTTATATACGTATGATGAATTATTTTTCTACTACTAGTTCTTTTAAAAGATAATATAGGCAATTACACACAATAAGTGGAACTCAAACCTGAAACATTTTAATTGCACTGAGAGTAAAGCTTCATTCTACTGTCAGTTGAAATAAGTTAAATCCAAAACTTAATATGGTAAGTTACCTTCCTTAACAACTATACTTTCGGGTTATTTTATAATGTTAAAGTTAACATACTTGCTTCAGGTAAAATATTCAGTCATATTTCCAAACACATTATGCATAACTTGATTCCAAGTACTCTATTAATAAACTTACAAATCATATTTCAAGCAATTGGGATTTTCAAAGGAAATTCAGAAATTCAAAGGCCAAACCACAATAACAAAATCAACTCCAGTAAAGGATAGGAGACAAATGCAGATTATGGAAATTCAGAATTTACATTTGACAAACCGCCAGAGAAGAAGGCAAAGGAGAAATCCCCGCGCTGGTTTATTAGCCGGAATTCCAATGAAGTCTTCCCAGTCTTTATGTAGCTCTCATTGTTGTAATTTGCATATTTGAACTGTAAAGAATAAACAAAATAAAATCTACTAAACCTGCATTAATACAAGCAATCTTTTTTTTTTTACTTTTGGCTGAAACAGATAAAGTACAAGAAACAATAACTGTTGTGTACATTGGAAGATATCGGTACCATATGTACATAATAAACAGATCAAATATGTCTAAATATTAGTTTAACAAGTCTTCTTTCAGTCCAAGATATTTGGAACTAAGAAATAAAAGTAACAAGATTGAACTCCAAGTTCTTAGACATACCTTTAAGGGGGCAGTACATATAAATGGAGCTCCATTTTTTTGTTCTTGGCTGGTTTGCGGGGGACAAAGGGATTCGCTGCAATTGTACCATTTTTTGGATCAACAAAAAAGAAAAAAAGAAGCAAGAGCAAACTTTCCCGCCAATTACTGTTAAAGATAGAGGACCTTGATTCTATATTTAAAAACAAATGCTAGTTGATGAGGTGAGTATTATTATCCGTAAAAGTTCAAATCAATGAATATTCATGAGGTGAGTATTATTATCCGTAAAAGTTCAAATCAAGAATGAATATTCTCTCGCTCACAATAATTCTAAAACACAGAAAGGCATACTTTCTTGAAAAAATGCCCAAAATATTTCACTACTGTTAATAACAACATACCTAGTGATATTCACAAGTGACGTTTGGGGAAGGTGAGATTTATGCAGACTTTACCCCACCAAAGTAGAGAGGCAAAATACTTACCACTAAGTAATCTTATTTTTCTTTTTGCATTATAAGTTTCCACATTATTGCCAAATTGGTTCATGTTTAATACCAACCCATCTTGGTGGGATAAGGTCTGTGTATTACACCCTTATGTTACACTTATGGAAATCATACTGGGTAGTTGTTGTTGTTTGATCCCAACCCAGTGGCCCACTTCTAGTCCCAACTCCCAACCCAAACTATGTATGTGTTTTAACGGAGACAAATTTACATCAATAAAGTATGTATATCAAGTTTATATAAATTTCAGATAATTTATGAATAATCCGTCAAACTTAAAACTAGGGGAGTTTCCAAAGGGCTAATTAGAGATTTACTTGAACTTTGCCGGAGAAAATACTCCAACCCAGTCATCCTCTGAGGGCTCTGCATTCTCAAGGTTTACTGTAACCCATTCAACATCTTCACCCTATATATCATCATACAAAATTTGCATAACATATAATTAATACTTACCAGTTACAAAAAGAAACGAATCTATATGGTATGAATATTTTTGGTGGGTAAAAGTCAGAGGAAAAGGAGATAAAGCAACGGAATTTATTTATTTTACCGAGTAACTTTTTAATGCAAGGAGAAATAATCCTCTTTTTTTGTTTTTTGCTCATCTTCTTTCCACTTCAAGAAACAAAGTGAAATAGGAGTAATGAATTACTAATGATTATATTTCATTTATTCTCCAGTTTTCAACTTCTGTTATTTGTTCTCCTTCCTCTTCTAGCTCCCTGGTTTAAAAGATTATAAGCATTAAGAAATTTTATCCTATGTCCTTTTGCTTTACAAGAAACAATTGTTAATAGTACTTAGGGAGTAGTACTAATATTTTTGTATTGCTAAGAACATTATCAAGAGCCAAACACGTAGGAATATCCTGTCCAAGATATTTGCCGGATATCTAATCTAATCATTATTGAAAGAAACTTGTTCATTTTGAAATGTTTATCTTACTTAGAAACAGGATAAACGGAAGAAAAAAGAAACACAAGCTAGCTAGTAGAGTTTTGAAATATGAGACATAATATCAAAACGATTTATACATTGAAAGTCAATAAATTTACTACTACGTACTTGGAAGGTTCGTTTTAAGTTAGAATCCACCCTATTAAAGAAAAAAAATTCCAAGTACAACATTGTTAGAGCAAAATGTATACTGTTAAAGAAAATGAACCTTAACACTACCGCTCATGCCCAGGAACAATGAATTAGGATGGGTCTGACTCTGATACCATGTTAAAGAAAATAGACGGCCTAACTCAACCCCAAAAGCTAGCTCAAAAGTAGGAGGATTGTCAAGCCATTGAAGGAGACCAAGAACACAACACCCCCATAGATGTGGGATACTAACATATAGCGAATTTACTTGAACTTCACAGTTAAGAGGCGAAAGCAATGCGTTCAATTGAACCTTCTAAATCCACTTTACCTGAGCAACAAAAACAAGAAAACCATAGGTGCTGCGTGCAAAAGATGATATGAATTACCTTGGCGCCAAGAATATTAGATCCTGCAACTTTAATGAAGGCAGATTTAGTTAGAGCAAGAACAGTGTTGTGGATTTCAATCCTTGATAATATCTGTTCTCCTTGGATCATGTGGTCCTGTTCTTGATGCCGTTGTTGACTTCCCAAATGAAGATATTCTTGAGCTGAAACAACACTAGTATTGAAAGTCAACACAACAACTAAAACCCAAACTACTTGCTTCCTCATTTTTCTTTCTTGGGCTCCTTGTGTGGAATACAAAAGAGAGAGGGTAGGGGAGTGTCGGAGTTTAACTTATAAACAATGGTAGTATTAGTCGTGTGAGAAAATGTTTAACTAATTAAACACATGGTCACCAAACACGAGGTACATATGCTAGCTGAGCTGCAAGTGAAGGCCCCAACTTTATCGGATCGTCTGCAATGATTTGGGATGTATACAGTACGATTACATATATCGGAGGGCAATAGGTAGGGCATAAAAAATTAAAATTTGACTCTCCTTTTTAATTTATATAATAAAGTTTGAATAGAGCAAAAAAAAATAAAAATTATTGAAATTTATGATTTGATTTTTTAGTACTTTAGAATACAATTGTAATTTTAGTTATATGACATTTTCATAAGAGATCATTGAAGAATAAAACTATATGAGATTTGGAAAAACAACATAAGAGATCTTTCTAGGATCATTTGTATCTATTCAAACTAAAAAACAACTCAATTAGGAGATCATTTACTCGAACGTGAATTTGTGATGATAACATTTGTATGACATGCTTCATTTAGGCACTGATTTGATTTGGTTTATATATTTAAAAAATTGATATACGTAGTTAATTTTGGCTTTCTAGAAAAACACTGACTCAATTAAACTATGTACAGCGCTAACTAAGATACTAAAAAGTAGAGAAATATTCATAGTATAGTTTCTTTACTTTTATTTGCTTTACAATTTTCATTGTTGTAATACTCTGCCCTACTAATATTTAGATTAAAAATAAGTAAAAGATAAAAAAGTTAGGCCGGAGAACTTTTACCTATGCGAACATACTCATTTTTATTCTTTTTTGAGTAGAATATATAAACACACACTCCAAATTGACCAACTGATAATTGGTATTCATTTGAAGTGTTTGTTTATATATTCTGCGTCTTTTTTTAAATAATGTTGTTGTTGTCTTTGTGGAAAGATGTAGATCTAGATTCTAGATCCAGTGAGTAAAGGAAAAATTAGTTTGGATTGATTGAAGAGATTGGATTAAATTCACTTTCCTTTTAATTGTTTGGATGTAAGCAACATTTCGTGGTGATCAAAAGATCACACTTTCAATTGTGGTCTTACGGGTTTATATCAATTAGGACCACGACTTTTTATGGAGTAGTTGGGGCTTTTCTTTTCCACATGTTTTATTGGTGAGATTTTGTTAAGGACACGCAGTGTACGAATACAGTGCCACAAAAGAAAATTAAATGATGCAGTTGCATAAAAATTTTGTACCACAAAAGAAAATCAAATGATGCAGTTGCATAAAAAGTAGTAATGAGTTGTTCAACGAAAGGTTAGTATACAAAATGTCACATGAGGAAGTCTACGAAAATTTAAGTCTATGTGACAACATCCGAGAGCAGGACCCATGAAGAGTCTGTAAGGATTAGATTAGACCTTCCATATTCGTAACTGCGCATGGCACACATTGAATGAGCTTCCATAATGTGCGCCCCCACGATCAGACGTGGGGGACGTGGCCTCTTAAATGTAGGGAGTCAGTTCGTCAGCATGTCACCATAAATACCTCCCTCATTCCATTTGTAAAGACATCTAAGATATATGCCAAAACCCTGTCGTCAGAATGTAACCTCAATATTGAAGCAATAATATTGTCTCTGTGTTCTTGATAATATATGTATTGATCCATTTTCTTTCATATTTGTAGTCATTTCCTTGATATAATTGATGTCTTGTAAAAGTACAAGTTCAATTGTAACCTCAACAACCGGATTTGGCCATCTAATTTGGCTCCCACTGTAGGGCTCAAGCAATTAAGATTATTCCAAGGTTACGGTACTACAGTCAGTTTCATTAGTTCTTGCTGGTGAAGATGGTTGAAGATACTACACGTCCCGTTGGGACACGTGCTAATATGGTTAACCTGGAAGTTGGAGATGCTTCACGTCCTGCTCGAACTCATAATGATAAAGTCAATCTAAGGATTGGAAATGAAACCGCTGATGATGCTCGATCCATTGATTCCTAGAACGATCAGCCCTTTTAACCAGAAGGTTCAAGGGAGAATACTCTTCGAGGAGATCAAAGGAACAGAGGAGGAGCAGACGAGCTTGGATCCAGTTCCTGACAGGTCTTTCTCAAGGACTTTTTGATTCAGCAGCACGAAACTATGGCTAAATAAAGCTGGCGGATAGAGGCGCAAAATCAATTCTTCACCGAGTAGGAGATAGTAAATGAACGAGCGAGTAACGCGCTGCAAACTCTTTCCAAGACTTTTGGATTTTCAGTCGCACCACCCATAATTCAACTGGAGGCACTTCAACTTTTGTTCCTCAAGGAGCAAAGATTGGGGGGGCCTTCAAATAGAATTGGATCCGAGGGGTCTGGAACTGCAGCCATGATAGCTAAGACCGCGGGAGCGGTATCATAAAGCGTTCGATGCAAAATATGAGGAAAGGATGGACCGGACCCCAGAACACCACTGTCTATCAAGCTGATAGATATCTAATAGTGCAAGCAACAAGTATTCAAGCCAAAAGCTGCTCTGGCACCTATTCCCAAAAAATTCAATCGCCAATATTAAAGAAATACGAAGTCACGTCAGACCCCATCGATCACATCACCGAGTATATTGCAATGGTGAGGGGGAATTACCTGACCGAGTCAAGAAACTCGGAGAGACATTGAAGAAATAGGCTTTGACATGGTACATACATCTACCCAAGAAGTCTATCGGATCATTTGATGACTTGGCTGATCTATTCATCAAAGCCCACACAGGGACCCCAAAAAATTCTTAAAAGGAAGGAAGATATCTTCTAAGTTAAGCAGAAGTTGAGGGAACCCCTTGACACGACCCGGATTTCGGCTAGGCCGTGCGGGCTCCCGATATCCTCCCCTAGACCCGTCGGGTGAACCCTTACCAATTAAATTAGGAAAATAAATATAATAATTCATAAATAAGGACAAGACTTAAAATAAAAATACAGACATACTGATACCTCTAAGATGTACAAAAAGAATCACAGCTGACTACCCAACATACTAGGTTTAGGGTTATCCAGACTAGACATCTAAGAGTACAAAAGGAAACAGATACCTCTTGAAGGGAGCAAAATACAACTGAAATAATAAACAATAAACTGGTGGCCATCCGGAATAAAGCTGGCTCACCCTGACAGCTGAGGTCGTCTCCGCTCCTTCACAACGTGGCCAACTCAATCCTGGAGCGAACCTGCCGAAACGAAATAGATAGACAAGAAACAAACAACAAACAAGGATGAGTCAAAAGGACTCAATAAGTGGAGCAGACTAGCCACCTCAAAGAATAGGATAGCTAGCCAGGGAGAAAAGAAATACAAAGACCAAATTCCTTTTATTTAAATTATAAAAAGGCAGAGCCAGATAACAACCGGAAACACGTAAAAACTTATAAACTCAACCAAGGATGCGTGCCAGGAACATATCAACAAATAAGCAATGCACATATAAGCAGAATAGTAGTCATGTACCGCAAGTCTACACAATGGTATGAATTGAGATGAAATAAAATGAAGTGAGATGAAATGAAATGAAGTGAGATGAAATGAAATGAAATAAAATATGATGCGAAGGGTCGCATGTTCCCGTAATCCCATCCCGAAGCGGAATACTCCTGTATTCGAGGGGAATCCAATCTGATAACCAACTGGAGCGGAATACTCCTGCTCCTGGGGCGGAATACTCCTGCACCCGATATAATATAAACCAAAGGCGGAATACTCCTGCACTCTCCTGGGGCGGAATACTCCTGCACCCGATATAATGTAAAGCTGAGGCGGAATACTCCTGCACTCAATATCTGACATAAGAGTGGAATACTCCTGCTCTTGGGGCGAAATCCTCATCCCCTGAATATGATACAATGGAGCGGAATCCTCCTGCTCGTGGGGCGGAATACTCCTACCCTCAATATGATACAACGGAGCGGAATACTCCTGCTCCTGGGGCGGAATACTCCTGCACCCAATATGATATGCAATGTAATGCATATGAATGACATATAATGCATATGAATGAAATGTGATGCAATAATAACCTTCACCGGCGGGGGACTCTCATCGACAACCGGGAAGTAGATGCCAACTCACAGCCAAAGTACAATACTCAGATTCTCAATGCAATACCAATAACAGGACATAACATATAATATAGAATGTAAATCCAAAGCTAAGGCGTAATGAGTACGCCTATCGGCAGCTACACACGTAAGGAACACGTGGTAGAAAATCCACGAGGCCAGGTGCCTCCAAAGAAATGGATATAATCGCTTACCTCGTTACAAAGTTAGTACAGTTATTCAACAACCGCTTTATCCTTTAGATTCACTTCCAAATGATCCTGTTGTATTCAATAAGGAGAAAACTATATCAATTTAGGCTAAAGGCTTCATTCCTCACATCTTAGGGCAATCCGGTTAGGAATCTGATACCCTATTCGCATACGCAATACGCAGGGCCAGGCCTATATATAGGGTTTAAGGTCACATAATCAAACCCCAAATAAATTACATTTATATGTTGCCCATAACTCACTGAGTACGAATATATATTCAATTCCATTATCGGGGTCCATTTGACCCTTTAACTATTAATTGAACTTATTAGGATGATGTCTAATATCTCAATTTTTACCGTTAAAATATATTCAAACACACGTAATAAACTCAAATAATATATTAGGATCATTACCTGAATGTTTCAGGGTCAAAATTCTACTTTTCTCCGGCCCCTTTTCTCATTTTCTGGTATTTTTCCCTCACTGCATTTTTTTCATTTCTCTCTGCTTCTCCATCATTTTTCTCTGTGTTTTCCGTACTTAGATATGCTTATAAGTAGCATATATGCTGCCACCGCCATTCATTTTGACTTTTGTCTTTTTCTCCTTTTTTTTTTCTTTTAAAATTCGTTGTTACGGTAAAAATTAAAACGGTACCCTACGATATTCGAAATAATTCCAACTTTCGCATACAAGTTATATAAAATATATATAATATACTCGCAAAGACGGATCTCAAATCGGACTCCCGAAACTCAAGATGCGAATTTAAATGAAAAGAAGTCAAATTATTTAACTTTCGGTATTTTAGCGGAAACTAGCCGAACAACATCGAAATTCACTTTCGAAAGTTCATAAAAGTCACAAATAATCATACGAACCTAACGGCGCTTTCGGATTTCGAATCGGAGCTCATTCGCCCAAAACCGAGCTCAAAAATCTCTTTTTAATATTTATCGCCAATAAAAACTGAAACCTTCTTCCGATGCCTACCAAACGAGGTATGATTTAGCTCAAATTTTATAGACAGGTCCTAATAAACATTACAAATATTTTAAAATTATCAGCACGCCAATCGGAATCCTAACTTCCGAAACGACTAACCGAGGTCGTTTCACCCCTCAGCAAAAACTTGAATTGGTTTCAAAGGGAACATATGCTCATGCTGATCCTAGAGAATGCCTTGGCGATTATAGCTTTTACCAACAATCTGAATGAGGATAGTTCGGAGGTACGTAAAGGATTTAAAAAAAAAAAACTTACTGGAATGGACTGCTATAACTTGAGATGATGTGCACACTAGGGCTAGCTCTAAAACTAAAGTTGAAGGGGGAGAAAAAGCTTTTGAGTTGCAGCTCCAGATACAATAGTTGTCGTGAGTCATCAAGGCAAAATGAGTTGCCGTGGAGGAGCTCAAGGTCTCGGTTTGAGCCATATGACTCCTCTAGAAAACCCATGAGTTAAAGACCAGATAACATGAAAAGCAAAAATTCTGCACGGAGAGACAATGCCGACCCGTCATTGGTTTTCAAATAGACAAGTTTGCCCCTATCCTTTATAATTTTAATATTTTCAATTCAGAATTTGTGAATGCATTGAAAGGAATAATGAACAAGAGGATAAGGCTCCCGCATGATATGAGAATCGATCAACGTAAAATGAAGTAAAATTTGTGGTGCAATATTCATGAGGACCATAGTTACCTTACTGAGGAAGGCAAGGTCTTACGGTATAACGTAGCTCATTTGTTGAAAAAAAAATGCTGAATGAGTTTTTAACTGACAATTAAAGCAAACCTTTGGAAAGAACATACAGGAGGCTAACCGCCAAGGCCTCCATCACCCAATAGGACAGTGAATGTAATTTTTGGAGGGCCGAAAATCAATGGGATTACTTATACTTCGACGAAAAAATACGCCATTGTTGCAGTGACTCACAAGAAGATGAGCCGTGATAGTAGCTCGAAAGGAGAAATTGTGTTCGAGGAGGAAGACACAGATAAGAAGATATTTCCCCATCATGACGTGTTGGCGATCATACTGTGGATCCACGACTCGGACATCAAACGAGTGTTAGTGGATGCCAGTAGCTCAGTAAATATTATTCGGCATGGAGTTGTGAAGCAAATGTTGTTGAAGAACGAGATCGTTCCGAAGTCAACTGTACTTACAAGTTTCAATGACTCGACAGAGAAAACCCTCAGTAAGATCACACTCACCACTTTTGCTGAAGGAGTCTATAAAGAAACCATGTTCCAAGTCATGTCTGGAGATATGGCTTATAATGTCATTCTTGGGCGTTCGTGGATTCACACGATAGAAGCGGTTCCTTCAATTCTACACCATGTGGTCAAGTTCCCGACCCTATGGGGAGTTAGAAGCGTCCGAGGGGAGAAGAAGATTGCAAATGAGTGCTAATTAATAGTTCTCAAAAGTGGAGTTGTCCCGATTGGATCATCCAAATAGCAATCACAGCGTTTGGGATCTTCGAATGAATTGATTCCAGCAGTTACAACTGAACCAAAGAAAGAGTTGCTAGAAAATATCCCAACCTATATACATGAGCCTAAGAAGCAAAAGGCAGAAGACTCAAAAATTGAGGAGTTGGATGTGGTTACATTGACGGTGGAATTTCCAGAAAGAAAAGTATTTGTTAGTTCAAAGTTAAACCCCGAGTCCCGCAGAAGCATCATTGATTTCTTGAAGTCCAATACAGACTGTTTTGCTTAGTCTTACACTGACATGGCTGGGATCGACTTGGAGATCACCACTTACAAGTTGAACGTGGATCCTTACTTCCCTCCAGTAAAGCAAAAGAAGAGGTTGAATCTGGGAATAAAAAAAGTGATTGAAGAGAAAGTGACTAAGTTACGCGATAATGACTTTATTTGTGAGGTCAAGTATACATAATGGCTCACTAATGTTGTTGTTGTGCCTAAGAAAAATAGAAAGTTGCGATGTGTGTGGATTACACTTATCTCAATAAGGCTTGCCCTAATGATTCATTCCCACTGCCACAAATTTACAGGTGGATGGTTTAACGACTGTATAAATTATTGTGTTTCTTGGATACATACTCCGGGTACAATCATATCATGATAGATCCCAAAGATCACGAAAAAAAATATTTTCATCACTGATTGGGGGATTTACTCCAACAACGTGATGCCATTTGGTCTAAAAAACGTGGGTCTTACGTATCAAAGGTTGGTTTGCCAAATGTTCAAGGAGTACATTGGGAAGTTGATGAAGGTGTATATCGATGATCTGTTAGTGAAATTAGTGCAAGTCAAGGAACATTTGAGCCATCAAAGGGAAAATTTTGCAACTCTCCGGCAGTATAACATGAAATTAAACCCAGAAAATTGCGCCTTTAGAGTGGGATCCATTAAGTTCTTAGGCTTCATAGTATCTGAAAGAGGGATATGAGCCAACCTGGACAAGATTAAAGCACCGGAAAAGATACTAGATGTTCTCACGAGAACAAAAGAGGTGCAACATTTAGCTAGTCGTGTGGTGTCCTTGAGCAGATTTATTTCAAGATCATCGGAGCGATGCCACAAGTTATTCTCTATCTTGAAAAATAATACAAGTTTTGAATGAACATGGGAGTGTCAACAAGTGTTAAGAGATTTGAAGCATTACCTGACAAACGCTCTGTTGCTTGCCAAACCAAAAAATGGGGAAACATCATTGGTCTACCTTGCGGTGTTAGAAGTGGAGGTTAGTGCGGTATTGGTCCGAGAGGAAGAGGGGAAACAACATATGATTTACTATGTCAAGAAATTGTTGCTTGATGCCGAGATCAGGTAACTACACTTGGAGAAATTGACACCTGCATTGATTGTTGCTGCATCGAAGTTACGACCTTATTTCGAATGTCATCCAATAGCCGTAGTTACCAACTTTTCGTTGAGAGCTATATTGCATAAATCTAAATTTATCAGAAGGTTGGCAAGGTGGGTCGTTGAGCTTAGTGAATATAATATAGCATACAAGTCTCGAACTATTATTAGATCTCTAAGTCTTGGCTGTTTATAGCATATTGTAGTGCCAATATACTCCAGAAAGTGGAGAAGGAAAAAATGTTAGCAGAGTGCACGATATAAGGATCTAGACGATTTACACGGATGGAGCTTCCAATGTAAAAGGGTCCAGACTTGGGCTTGTTTTGGTGGCCCCAACGGGCGAAAGGATATGACACTCTATAAAGCTTCTTCCTGTTACAAACAATGAAGCTGAATATGATTTTGTAATCACATACTTGGAGCTTGCTAAGGAATTGGGGGTAGAAAAGATTGAGTTGAAGAGTTATTCTCAGTTGGTGGTGAATCAAGTACTAGGGACTTTACGACTTGCAACAACTCATCTTGAAAGTAAAAAAAAAGTGTTGTCTCAATTTCAAGAGTGGAAAATCAAATAGATTCCACAAGAAGACAATGGGAAAGTTGAAGCCTTAGCCAGTTTAGGCTCCGCTACCGAGATAACTGAATTCGGGGAGAGTTCAATTTTTTATCTTTTTAGTTCCGCGATTGATCGAGCGAAAATGGATGTAAACTTAGTACACCTCTCCTGGGACTGGCGCACTATGTTTATCTCATATCTATAATCGGGGACTCTTCCAGATGACAAAAAAAAAAAAAGCACAGAAGCTCATGATCCAAGCAGTTCAATATTATTTTATTCGCGGAGAGTTATATAGAAAGCTACATAGCGGCTCGTTGGCCAAATGCTTGGGTTCGGGGCAAATAAAATATGTCATGAGAGAAGTGTACGGAGGGGAATGCAGTAATAATTTCGGAGGCAAGTTGCTTTCCTTTAAACTGCTCAGAGCGGGTACTTTTGGCCAGAGATATACGCGGATGCCAAAGCTTTTGTTCGAAAATATGATAAGTGCCAACTTCATGCACAGATGCTCCATCAGCAAGCAGAACCTCTACACTCAGTCTTATCCCCGTGGCCCTTGATGAAATGGGATGGATATTGTGGGGTCACTCTCTAAGGCGAAAGGGAAGGTGAGATATTTGCTTGTCCTAATGGACTATTTTTCAAATGGGTTGAAGCGAGGGATTTTGTCCAAGTTAGAGAGAAGGAAGTAATAGACTTCATTTGAAAAAATATCATATGTAGATTTGGAGTTCCTACGGAAATCACGTACGATAATGGTCCGCAATACATAGGATCTAGAATTAAACAATTCTTTTGGAAATGTAGGATAAAAGGGTAGTATCGACACTGTATCACCCTAGTGAGAATGGACAAGCCGAGTTCCCAAATGGAGTGATAATTGAAAACTTGAAGAAAAGGCTTGAGGAAGCAAAGAGTTTGTGGCCAGATGAACTCCACAGGAGTGTTTTTGGAAAATAGATCTATGAAGAAGAACAGCACGGAGAAACACCTTTTTCTTTGGTCCATGGGATGAATGCTTTAATATCCGTTAAAGTTGGTGAGCCAAGCCTCCGGTACGACCATGCTATCGATGAATCAAATAAAGAAGCTATGTAAGTAGAGCTGTTCTTAGTGGAAGGACGGAAAGAGTTAGCATTGATACGGATGGCAGCCCAAAATAGGAAAATTGAGAATTATCTTAAAAAGAAGGAAAAATATAGAAGTTTCAAGGCCGGAGACTATGTGCTCAGAGCTGTAAAGAAATTGACTAAGGAAATCAGCGCCAAAAAGTTGGGAGACAATTGGGAAGCTCCCTAAAGAGTCGCTAAAATAGTCAGAATAAGAGTGTACCAGTTGGAAACTTTGGGTAGGAAGTCAGTCCCATCAAATTGGATAAGCGGGTACTACTTCTGATTTTAAGGTACATTAATCCTTATTCAATTACTATTTTGCTAACTGACACTCACCTACGGCAATGCTCCGTACCTCAAACACTCCGGCGCCTGGGTCGAACAATTACTAAACCTCATGTTATCTTTTCTTAACCTATTCAGGATGCGGAAAGAGCAAAGCAGTAGTGCTTGGGTCATCATACTTCACACCCAACCACTGGGGGATGGATAATAAAGTCTAACATGGTGAAATGATACATGCCTGCGACTTGCAATCTTTTATATCGGGATTGCCTGAAGACATGGAGGTTGTCACCAAAACTCTTGAACCTGAGAACATGCTTTAGTCATTTTTTTTTTTTTTTGTAAATAGTGCCCTATAGTGGAAATCTTTTAGTTATGCCTCAGTATCCGATATGACTAGGCTTAATGTAACGCCAAGTGTTATTATTTTTTTTAAAAATAGAAATTATTTTTCTTACCTCAATATCTAACTATCCGAAGTTATATTGCATGGTTCAAAATATTTTTATCGCTCATTGAAGCACTAAATAAAATGCCACGGTATGAGAATGAGACGTCATTCCTACCTGCATTGATTTGAAAAGCAGATCCGCTCAAAACTCTTCTAAACATAAATCTCGAACCGTTTGAAACTCAGAAAGTGTGATTCAAAATTTTCTAAGTGTTTTGCACGTAGTAAATTACAAATATTCAAGTATAAAGTTGATAAACTCAAAAGCACGAAAACCAGTTTCATTAAAAAACATGGGCACTAGGACCCGTCAAAACATGTTTACAGCAGTCTCGCACGGCCGCAAAGAGGAGATAGACAAATTTACAAGAGGTAAAGAACATATAAAATGGAGCGTCAGGTGGCTTTTGGAGAAGTTGCAGTGGCAGGTGGATCGCCTACCTCATATTCGTTCTCAGAAGCCTCATCGCCTTACCCACCTCATATTCGTTCTCAGAAGCCTCATCGCCTTACCCATCCTTAGAGGCTTCAACTTACTCTTCATCTTATTCTTCATCATCACTGGAGGGGAAGTTATCAGCCACTCAACGGGCACTAACAACAAGAGTTTCCGTTTTGGCGATCACGAAAGGATGATCAAATGCACCCACTTGGCACTCTTTGATAGTATCGAAGCGAGTCTTGATATTCACCCTATTTTTATCAACATAGGCTTTCCTCTTCGAAGCCTCTAGTCTCTCATTTAGACTATCCTTGTCCCCTTTTAGCCACTCCACGTCTTCGTGCAGCTGAGACATATCATCAGAAATGTGAGGTGCTTGTTGAAGTCGTTCCTCCAGCTCCTTTATCTTCATCTCTTGAGTAGCCATAACGGCCCGATGGTTCTCGACTATCCTCGACATCTTGGAATTGCAACGTTCATTCGTGGCGTTTATCTCTTGAACCTTCTCCATGTCCTCGGACAATTCTATGGCGTGAGCTACTTTTAGATCATCCAGCTCCTTTTTAAGCTCTCGGAGGAATGTGTGGTTTCACTTAGCTCTACGACTTTTTTGGAAAACCTCCTTGAATTGATCAAGCTCCGGCGCGAGCTTTCGATTGGATCCCGTCAATGAAAGGTTAGTTTTCTCCAACTTTTTCACCTCAACAACTCGAAACTCCCCCGGTCCAGAGATTTGAGTGATACATCATACTCTGAAAAAAAATAATGCCAGTATGAAAATGATAGAAGCAATGGCATCAAAGAATTCTTAAAGAGTAAACTCACCCGAAATGCGCCAAAGATGCGATTGTACAACACCGTCTCTGTGTTTAGCTCGTTGAGACATCTCCTCTCATTAGGCCCAAAAAGTTCATGAAAATGTTTGGTAATTTCGCCAGAAGCCGAGAGGAGGTTGACCCTTGAGGAATTGAAATTAAAATCTTTCTCATGTAAGCTGCCGAAGCAGGATCGCCAGATAGCGCAGCAACAATTTTGGCGGCCACATCCCCCACTCTTTCACCAGTCAGAGGAGGCCAAGACTTGGCCTCGTTAACCTTTTATTTCCTTTTAGCATTGTCAACTGAGTCCTTTGACCCGTCGAGTTCGATCACTATATGTGGGTCGGAAGCTTGTACACCCACATCGTTTGACTCATCCCTTAAGCCATGATTGCACACAGAGGACTCAACATCAAGTTCAAGTTCGGCCGCGGCCTCGCACCTTGCACAAACCACCCGAGCTTCTGTCTTTGCGGCACTCTTCTTCCTCTTCTTTTGTGTCTCCGGCTTGGAAGACAGCTTCGTTGCTTGCCCCGCATTTGGAGTGTCTGTAGACTGCTTCACGCAAAACTCTTTGAGTTTTTTGACAGCCTCTCCAATGGTTGGAGCCTCTTGCTCCTTCTTTTCCTTTGTTTTGATGGGGTTCCCTGGATGGAAAACAAAAGTGATATTACAAAGATATTACAGATGCATGAGCCGAAGCATAACAACGTATTCACTGTTCTTCTTAACTTTCCACCCCTTTCTAAAAGTGGAAAATCTCTAAGTCATTTCGGCTCGAATATACTTGTCTATAATGGCACTCACCCATCCGTTAATCTCAGGATGAAATTGAACGTCAACGACGACATCTGCCATAAAAAGAGGGAACATTAGTTGAATGAAGAGCTAGCTATGAAGGATGCAAGGAGGAAAACTTACGGTTCAAGTTCCACTTCTCTAGGAACCCTAGAGAAGATGAGAGTTGTTTTGTAGGGACAAGAACATAACGTCCCACCTAACCGCGGTCTCCGGTTTCAATGTTTTTAACTAAAGAAAAAAAAAACACGGCTGCTCAGTTGGACGATTCCACCTTTGTAAATTTTGGGTGAGTAAAGAGAAATAAGGTGTTTGAAGGTGAAAGACACGCTTGCTCTTTTAGCCAAGTAAATGAGAGTGACGATCAGCCTCTATACATTGGGCCCGAGTTGAGCCACGCACAGATTGTACGTCCGACAAAATGTATCAACTGCCTTATGTAGCAGCAGAGAGAACCCGACAGTGAACGGATATGTGTGGATGAACGAATGCCTTTTCACATGATTCGTTATTTTGCTATTGGCCGGCAAGGTGACATCAATTTATTTACCCTACTTGCAATCAACGGGGAGGCGATTCTAATGACTGGCTCCTATCAAAGTGGGGATCAGTTCCACGGAAACATTGAAATTTTTCTCTTATTGGGTTAAAGTTTGCTCCGGGAGAAGAAACTCTTTGTCGGTCTTAAACACTACGGGCACGATATCGGAGACAGTAGTTTCAATGGTTTCACCTTTGGACTTCTCACCTCCTCCAGTAGAAGTAGCGGGAGCTTTCTTCGCCCTAGATTTTTTTTTCACCAAAAGAGCTTCGAAAACATCTTCTGGCTCCACGGTGTCGATCACAATGTGCTGGAACAGTACTAACGGCGGCATCGGTGTCTATCGAAGCACTGTCGATGACACCTTGATTAATTTGATGAGATGAGTTTTGACTAGAATTCCTTGAAGACATGATGGTTATTTGATTAAGCAAAGAGATTCGCGAGTGATCGAAAATTCGAAACTGGTTGGAATATTGAGAATGGGAGAAGGCTCACCGCAACAGTGTACCCAAAGAATTTGAAGTAAAAGTGATGATAAGGGTGTCCCTAGGGTTTATATAGAAGATAGGTAATCATTACCTCGGTAACTGGCGGCAACGTCGGTGCCTCCTGCTGGATGCCACGTGCACTGATGCGAATACGAAGTGACAACCAACGTTTCAAATCGCTTGACATATGAGAAGCCACATCTATTTTCCACCTAAAGCATTCCACTTTCCGAGTTCTTCTGTCAGCCACTCGGAAAGTGGGGGTACTATCTGTAATTGTGAGATTTCGTCACGAACATGTGGAGTATAGATACAGTGCCATGGAAGAAAGTCAAATGATGTAGTCGCATAAAAGTAAGTAATGAATTGTTCAACAGAAGGTTAGTACACGAAAGGTCACATGAAGAAGCCTTCGATGATTTATGTCTGTATGACACCATCCAAGAGCAGGGCCTATTAAGTGTTCATAAGGATTGAATTAGACCTTCTGTATCTATAACCGCTCATGTGGGGACGTGGCCTCTTAAATGCAGAGAGTCATTTCGTCAACCTGTCACTATAAATACCTCCCTCATTCCATTTGTAAAGGCATCCAAGATGCATGCTAAAATCCTGTCAGATTGGAACCTCAACATTGAAGCAATAATATTGTCTTTGTATTCTTGTTAGTTATACATATTGATATTTGTTAGCTATTGCTTTGATATAAGATTGCTTCTAACCCTAAGGTACAAATTCAATTGTAACCTAAAAATCCGAATTTAGGCCATACACATGCCATGTAAGAAAAAAATTTAGTTACTTAATATGCTCCCCTTCTTTATTTTGAATTGACACAAACTAGTGGTATATAGGCAATATGAAAGCTAAGGTGTTAAGGGTACTTTTTACACCCTCTTTCCTTAGAAGACCAACCAGCACGGATCTGGATTAGTAACATAAAAGAAATTAGAAAGATTTAAACTTCCTTGCTACAAACACTTCCAGACACAAAGAGTTTAACTAGCCAAAGTAATTGGCTCACAGCCATCATGGACACAAGCTAAGACATCCTTATAATCTCTTGAGATTGTAAAAGAATCATACACCTTTCCATCTCTGCTCTTCTTGTACTCAAACAGAAGGGAAGATTGGTTAAATGCTGTAAGTTTGACAAATCCCCAGTCATAATCCTTGAACACACTCCATGTGGTGTTAAGGGAGGTGAATTTTGACAAATGACTTCCTCCTCCACCAGCAACAACATGAATTGTTCCGTTCACTACGCCCGAGTAGTGGGATGTCTCCTTGTTCACGCATTGATTCTGTCCATATAAAAAAATTGATAAAAAATAAAATGAATTGATTTTGAAATATCAAAGTACAATGACAGTTTTCTAATATAGAAACAATTTAATTTCAGAATTCACATTTACACCACAAGTTTCAAAAGACTTTATTTCTTTATTAAACTCAGTGCTGATTCAAAGTTACTCACATAAAATGAAATGGCGATAGTTGTTTTTTTTTTACCCTTTTTTGTTTGTTAGGGTTTAGGGGTTCTCTTTATTTATAAGGATTTGAGGTAGGGTTTCTTCAGAATGCCAAAAAAATCCAAACTAAGAGGTGGCTGTGCAAGCTCATTATTACATATATCCTTATTTCCATAGCAATTAATGCAATTATGTTATATACACTGGCAATATAAACATCTACCTATAATAAGTGAAATGATTGTCTAATTTACGCCACATGTACATAGAACTTAATCTTGTTTAGAAATATAAGACATACCTGGTAAATTTGGCACACTCTTTCATAATTATGGACGTGTCCAAAAAACGCAATGTCAACCTTATACTTTTGCCAGAGTTTCTGCAAGTGCTCCCTTCCCATGGGCTCTTCAAATGAGCCTTCCTTGGCATACCAGTCATTGGAAGAGTAACCGAGAACACGATGAGCAGCAAAAATCAACCAAGGTTGTTTATGTCTATTGGCTGATGCAAAGCATTTCTCAATAAACTTGTATTGTTCAGATCCCTCTCTCCAGTCATGCTCAGTGTCTGCTATACAGAAGCGAAACATGCCATAATCAGCTGCATACCTGTCAATAAGATACATATACTTCCTGTGAAAATCGACCAATTTATCAAATGAAACCATGTCCATGAAGTTCATTAGCCATTTTCATTTTTAATCCACATGCAAATGATGCAATTTTAAATTTCTAAATTAATTCTTAGTCGCAAAATACATTCACTTTGAACGTTTTATTTAACAATGAGTGAGTTTCAGTCTCTATTCACTATTCAGTGCCAACCTTTTCGAGACAGAACCAAGGGATGGGGTGTACGCCTTCATCGGCATGGTGACCATATTGAAGCAGCATTCAAGTGGGCGAAGTGCTTAGCCGGCATTATACTTAACTTCAGGGAAATAAAAATTCTAACAACACTGAGATCTAGTTATCTCACATTATTCACCCGAGCAGTTCTCCTAAAGGTCCTGCATAAACATGAAAGCTAAATACTACTAGAATTTAGAACTGTATTAGTAGTATTTTTCTGTTGATTTTCGAAGTTGCTTTTTTACCTTAGACCCAATGCTCTTATAATCTTTGTACATATTATCAACACATGCAATTAAAATATGGTGTTGTGTGAGATCTTGTGATCATACTTCGGTACAACCAAGTACATGAATCACATACCAGAACTTAGCTCTATTTTCTGCTGGAACATAGTAATATGTTTCAGCTGGTACACCACATTCTCCACCTGAGTCGAGACCATTATATATTGATCCACTGTTCTCATAAGTTCTTTCATGGTTTCCACTGCAAAACAGATTCTCTTTTGAGACGACAGTGAAAAGAACAAGAAATAAGTAAAATACAATAACAAATTACACTCAATCATAGACCTTGCAATCATGAAAGGTACTTTCGATGTTATTGGTTCCACCTGTGCTGTAAATTGATCCCACTGTGAGATGTAGCCATTCGCATAGGGGAGATCTCCAATGAGGAAAACTATGTCAATGTTATTAAGGTCCTTAACAAGGGTGTCAGTTGTCATAAGTGATCCGGGCTGATAATTAGCATATTCATTCGAACCATCACGCTCTTGCTGAAACAACAAAAGCAATTTTATCAATCTAATGTACACATTAAAGATTTTTAGTTAAATGATAAGCTACGTTCAAGGAAGCTTGGTAATTTGACTTAGATGGTAATACAAGAATTGGGATATAATTATAGATACAATAATCTGGTCTAAGAAATGCAGAAATTACAGTTACAAAGGCCCGTTACTCTAATGTCTTAGCTTCAGCTAGAGCTCATTAAACTCTTAAGGTAAAAGAAGATTTTTATGGTGTTAGAAGGACATAATATAAGTAGACTACCTTCCCCATATCTCCAAATATCACAACGCGTTGCTCTGACTCTTGTCCAGGAAAAGGAGGAGATTTGAAAGAATATTGCTTGCTCCAAACAATTGCACCATTTTTTAACAAGTGACCTAACTTGTATGTGTACCTGAAATTTCACAAAATAAGAGCTCCGAAAGGGGTATACATGACAATGATGAAGTAATTGCTGCAAGAGAAATGGGCCACTAGAAAACTTACTCCATGTTTGGCCACAAATCTTTCAGGAAACTTGTGTGTATGAATCCAGGATCCCGCCAACCCACAGTTCTAGCAGGCGCTCCTACAAACGTGTACCTTGTTTTAAGCAGCTTGTAAATGCAAAATCATGAATACATAGTACTAAAGACAACAGCTCTTGAATCAATTCAACAATTACTTTACTTGAGTGGAGCGAAACTTTATTTTCTTTGATCCATCGAAAGAGAAAGAAAGCAATTACTTGTACTGAACAGAGGAATGACATTCACTGGCTACTCCTTTGTCACAATGGTATGACTTAGTTTATAAACATTTATACATAGAATACGGTAAAAGTTGTGCCCTAGTCCTCAGTCTCTGCTTGTGATTCCCCACCCCCAACAAAAAGGCCATTGTGTGGAAGCACATGACACTTGCCTAGAATTGTTAGCACTGATCAAAACAGTTGCTGAATAGAATTCATACCACACATGCTGTTCCGGTGAAATGTAAGTGTCCCTGCTGGGGAGCGTTGTTGCACATGACCTTCCCAACCCCATTCGACAAATGGAACAGCCTCATCAATGTTGTAACCACTTGTCCAAGTAACGGTCATCTAGGAGAAAGACACAAGTTAATCGCATGGTTTGATACGACCACTGAATAGGTGATGATTCGATCACCTTGACACGCTACTATATTCAATACGGATTTCGAACCATATGTAACATAGGTTTTAATAAAATGCAGGCTCACGAAAAAAAAAAGGCATGCTTAAAAATTCAGAGATGCATAGAAAGAGAAACACTTACAATATCCCATGACTTCCCAAGAGCAAGACGTGGATAAAGGGGTGCTTTTGGATTGGCAAATGCAATGTAGTTTGAGATGGCGATCAACTTAGGCTGTAAGACAAATGAATATATTAGTCCATTTTAATATATCCAAGTCTCATCAAAGTTCCTTTTTTAAATGTCCTACAATGCTCAACTACCACAATTGATTTAGACAATTATGGTTTGAGATTCTTTGCTAATGTCCAACTTATCGTCACTCTCAAGTATCAAGTATTTTCAAGTTACCTCTCAACTGAAAAACTTGGTTTTTGGAAAGAAAATACGGAGTTTTAACTTTATACATGTACAGTGTGCGATCATATCATTTAAAAGATAATTAGTACTAGTAATTACGCATACTAAGTGGAACTCAAACGTGAAAATATTAGTAATTTGCATTGAGAGTAAATCCTGAAAACAACAAGTTAAGTTACCTTCTGTAACTACTAGAATTTCGGATTATTTATAAGGCCAAAATGTTAACATACAAAAGCTTCAACTAATATATTCAGTCATATTTCCAGACACATTATACAAAACTTGATTCCGAGAAGGAAAAAGTTTAGTGAAGAGAGAGCACTCTATTAATAAACCTACAAATCACATTTCTAGAATTTGGAAGCATCCTAATTTGCAAAATATGGAAATAAAGTTTACATTTGACAAACCGCCAGCGAAGAATGCAAATGAGAAATCCCCGCGCTGGTTAATTAGCCGGAATTTCAGTGAAGTTTTCCCTGTCTTTATGTACTTGTCATTGTTGTAATTTGCAAATTTGAACTGTAAAAACGGACAAAGAAAATCAAATAGACGTACATTAATACAAACTACTTTTTTTCTCTTTTGGCAAAACAGATAGTAATAAACAAAAAATGAATACTGTTGTATAAATTGGAAAGATCAGAGTACTATATATACATATGATTATATGAAAATAACAAGTTGACATTAATCTGTAACTAAGGAATACAAATATATCAAGATTCAAGACATACTTTTAAGGGGGCAGTACAGATAAATGGAGCTCCATATTTTCTTTCGCTGCTGGTTTCTGGGGGACAAATGGATTCGCTGCAATTGAACCATTTATTAGTTAAAATATAAGCAAGAGTAAGGTTTTGACCAAAGCCAATTACTGTCAACAAGAAAATGGAACTTGTTACTAACTCAACTTTAGATGCTAGCTCGGATTACTTCACTTAAAATTATAAAATGAATCTTCTTCCAGTCTAAACAATTTTCTTGCATACTATTATATATTCATCATCATTTTGAAAGTTTGAAAATTGCGTATTTCATACTCCCTCCGCTTCAAAGGATGACATGATTTGGATTTCAAAAGTCAAAATTTTTCTTTGATCCAATTTTTTCACGTCTTTTCTATATTTTAATTACTAATTATTGTGTCTTATAGTACTTTTTATGTAATTTCCAAATATATAAATGTTGTTTCAAAAAACTTAAAGAGTCTATGTCACGGTCAAAATTAAAAATTAAAAAGTTTGACTCTCGAAACCCGAATTATATCATCTTTGCGGAACGGAGGAAATGATAGTTAATACAGTTAAATTGGCACTGGAAAGCAACATTGTGTTATCAAAATTATGTAGTAACTCAGAATTATCCATCAAATTAGAAGTATGGGAGTTTAGAAAAATAGACAATTACTTGAACTTTGCAGGAGAAAATACTCCAACCCAGTCATCTTCTGAGGGCTCTGCGTTCTCAAGCTTTACTGTAACCCACGCAACATCTTCACCCTATATATCATCATCCAAAATTTACATAATACTGAATATAATAAAGAGACAGAAACTACATATGAATATTTTTGGTGGGTAAAAGTCGAGGAAAAGAAAATAAAGCAACTAAATTGGTTTATTTATTTCCGAGCAACATATTTAATGCAAAGAGCAGGGGTGGATCTGTCCTTTACTTTGGGTTCACGGAAATTCATACCCCACGAAATTAGGTATGTTATGTAAATATTTTATAAAATATGTCTATTATGATGTTTGAAAATTCATATTATAAAAGTATAAATGGTTCACTTAATCAAATAGTGGTTCACTTACACTTTAGTAGGGATTAATTCTTATTTTAATGTATTTTAATAATTTTTTCCTCAATATATCATCATATAAAATGATATTTGATATATATAAATAATAAAATAATAACAGTGAATTCATTCGGTTAAAATCCTAGATCCGCCGAAGAGAAGCTAGAAAAGTTAAATGATCATTTTCTCCCTTATCTTCTTACTACTTCAAAGAAACAAGTGAAATAATGATTTTATTTCATCCCTTTCTCCATTTTGACCTTTTAGTATTTCGTTCCCGCTTTCTTGTTTCTGGTTTTGAAAAGATTGCTTTGCCATAATGTAATTTTGTAGGGTGATCTTTAGCTTTAAAAGATACTACTAGTAATATATTTGTATGGCTAAGAACATTATCCAGACTCAAAACACGTACGGATGTATAACAGTGATACCCTGACCAACATAATTGCCGAATATCTAGTGTCATTATTAAAGTAAACTTGTGCAGTTTAAAAAGTTTATCTTACTCATCAGTCAAAGGATAAGTGAAAAAAACAAGCAGTAAAGTTTCAAAATATGTCACATATCTAAACGATTTATAGATTTAAAAGTTAATAAAGTACTAGTACAAATTTGTATTTTACAAACTATAGTAGTAATTAGTTACACTTCTATAGCTCTCAAAATCGTGTGCAAAACTTGGAAGATATATTCTTGTTAACTTTTGAGAACAAGTACACCATCACAAAAAGCTTCCAAGTACGACATTGTTAGTATAAAATGCATCTTCAAATCTCCTATCAGAGCTTTTTTTTTTTTTTTCCCTGGATAGTTGCAGGTTAGAAAATTAAAGTAGGTCCTTTTCTCAAATTGATAAGTGGTATAGCGAATGAACTTAGGGGTCATTTGGTAATTGGGATAAAGATTATAATCTCGGAATAAAATTTTGACTCATCATTATCCCATGTTTGATTAAAAGTATTAGTTAGTACTAGTCCAAATTTTGCACTAAAAAAATGAAATTAACTATTCCACATGGGAAATGGGATAATCTCGAAATTATTAATCACGGGATAACTCCCTTTGCTACCCACCCTTATTATCACACACTTTGAAGGCGAAAGTAATGTACTAGTACTATTGTTTACAGTAATACTTAGAACCCACAAACTGTCGTACAACAGAAGAGTAGAAAATAGGAAAAATATTAGAAGTACCTTAGAGCCAAGACGAATAGGAGCGGAAACTTTAATGGAAGCAGATTGACGTAGAGCAAGAACAGTCTTGTGGATTTCTATTCTTGACAATGGCTGTTCCCCTTGGACCATGTGATCCTGTTCATGACTATGTTGCATTCCTAAACCAGCATATTCTTGAGCTGAAACAACTGTGGCATTGAAGAGCATTAACACAACACCTAATAGAACCCAAAGTAACAAGTATTGATTACTCATTTTCTCCATTGGACGCCGTGTGTGGAAAAAACAGAGATATTGTAGATACATACATAGAACAAAGAGAGAGGGAGGAGGGAGTGTTTGAGTTAAACTTATGAACAAATTTTTACAGTACAGATTTACTATAGGTAAAAAAATGATATGGTAGTTTGATTTTTTTTTCATATATTATGACGCGATCCACGTTACTATTTAAAAACTTAAAGTATTTTTGGTCAGACATCTAATATTTTTAGAAACTATTTAATTTGAAAAGTGATATATATATATATATATATATATATATATATAAACCGCTGCAGTCCCCTCTCCCTGCCACTATGCCGCCTGCCACTCTCTCGTTGTTGGTCACTGTCACCTGAGGTTAGTGGCCGAAAAATCAGCAATTTTTTACTGAATAGTCGGACTAACTATTTTATTCACCAGAGTTATTTTCTTCGACATATTTTTATGTATAATGAAATAAAATTATGCATATATTTATCATGATATTTTCATCTTGTTATCTCTTTTTAATCATGTTTTCAAATTTTTTTTTTTTTATTTTAGCGGAGAGTCTATCAGAAGCAGTCTCTCCACCTTGGTGGAGGTAAGGTTTATGTACATCTCACTTTTTTCAGAACCCACTTGTGGAATAATATTTGGTATGTTGTTGTTGTTGGTGGTGGTGTATTTACATAAATAAATACACATCCAAGGAGTGAATTACCAAAAAATCTAAAAATATGCGCACAACAACATACCTGTTATCCCATAGGTGTGGTTTGGAGAGGGTAAGATGTATGTAGGTCTTACCCCTACTTTAGTAAAGGTAGAGAGGTTGTACATTTTAAACATTTATAAACTTTTACATATTTTATATACGCACTTATACACAATTATACGAGTTTAAACATCTTTATGCAATGTTTATACACAATGTATAAACTTGTATAAACACGTCTAAAAGTATATAGACATGTATAATAGTGTTTACACGGTGTTACTCCACCAATTGAAATTGAAAATAGTAGATCTACATAAATTCGTAAAGAAAAATACTAGATCTATATATATATACATGAAATCTTACAGATCGAAATATAAAAGTTATAGATCTAAGAAAATACTACTAGATCTCGACTACACATGAGCTGTAGAATCCAGAAGAAAAAGCAAAAATAATGAAGAATTTTTGACATCTTCACATAAGTTTAAATGGGAGTAAGGCTGTCGAACGATCAGGTTTTATTTGGACCGAACTAGTATCAGATAAGTAACTAGACTGTTCTAGGCCGGGCTGTTAGAAACGAATCGAATTGGGGCTTAGTGTGTCTAGTTCTCAAACCGAAATGAAAAAACATTTAAAAATCCGTAGCACTAGTATCAGTATGGATTGGACAGCATCGTTGGCACCCCTGGCACACCATACCCCTTCTGTTGACACCCAATTTGGCCATGCTTTCTTCTAATTTTTTCCTTTGAGCTTCTAAAACTTTTATAAGTTTAAATTCATTAGTAAATCTATTTTTAGTATAATTAAAGTTTCTTTTTGACTACTTGTTACTCTTGTATTTTCTAGCATAAGGTTAGCTTACTCACGGTTATTTTACAAGTCCAATTTCAAGTTTGAAGCTGTAGGAATACTAAAAGGATGTTTGGGTGGGCTTAAAAGCTGGTCAAACCATCTTTTAAGTCACTTTTAGCTGATATAAGTGTCTGGCTATTTAGAACTGAGTCAGAAAAAAAAGTCACCAGCTACAAGTTGGTTAATTCTAACTTTTTGCTTTTCGCTTAAAAGTTGTGTTGGTTTGACCAACTATTTTACCTTCTTATCCATTAGTATAATTTTTTTCAATTCAACTAATACTCTCACTAATAAATGCTCTAGATAATCATCCATTTTTCTTTTGTTTATTTTAAGGATATTTTGATCATTTTAACATAAAAAATATAATTTTACCAAACAGCTCAACAGCTTTTTTAAATAAAAATTTCAATATTTTTATCCAAACACGTATTATTTAATAAAACAAGCTCCAGCAATTATGCTTAGAAGCTGCTTTTTTTTTAGCCAACCCTACCTCTAAAGAAGAAGAGTCAATCAAATCGGACCAATACGTCCAAAGTCTTACTTCTAAACCCGGCCTATATACCAACCCAAGCAATGGCTCAATTTCGCACCCATATAGCCATCAGCGTTTGAACTTTTTTTTTTTTTTTTTTTTTTTTTTTTTTTTTTTTTTTTGCGCTTCAAAATTAGCTTCGGTCAAATAAATCCATAAATAGTTTGCCTTACTAAAAATATTGGAACCCACTCCTCTATCTCTATCACGTGAACTTGCAAAAGATTTCCTCTTTTCTCATTACTAGTATTTCCTTGTACTTGCACACGCCAGAAATTGGGTTCACCATTTTAGTGAAATTCCAGCTGACTGTTACAACTATCACTGCCACCATTCCGCCCGTTCCCTAAAAGGATGTACTATATATTTATATTTATGGTTAAGTCATGATATTAGCTTTACTAGAACTTGTGCCGTAAAAATTCGTCGTAAGTGGAAGTAGAATCTGGTTTAATCACTAACAAGATTGGTTTTTAATCTGTTCACATAAAATTTACAGATTTTACACTTGAACTTTGGAAGAGTTTGTCTAGCTTCCTGTTCACCTATATATGTTAATTGAAGAGATATAAATTTTGTTTACTTAAGAGGTTGATAATTTTTAAGACATCTCTATAACTTCAAGATAATAGCTTAATACTTCCATGTTAGTTACACTAATTTTAAGATGTACTTAGGTGAGTTTTAGCCTATAGCAAGAGCGACAGATTGGTTGAGAGGAACTTTTGTCATCTCTGACTTGTCTCTTTAGGGCTCTAATGTTTAATTTGTTTGTTTAATTAAGTTTAACAACCTTTGTATTGGGTGAAATCCATCGTCACCAAAGTTGATGACTCGGCATCCACATAGGACGGCACACAAACGACACGTGGCTGCGAATGGATATGAAGGCAGTGGATAAGATCGAAGATAAACAGTTGCAACGGACAGATGAACAGTCACTACGGCCAGAAAAGTCGCAGCCCATCAATCAAGACAATTCAAAGTAGGAACCTTATCCACAAGCAACACAACTGCTCGTCTAAGGAGTTACAACTGCTTGCGAACGGGCACATAAGTTGCCTATATATTGTAATTTAAGTCACAAGCATACGGTCTAATGCTTCTCTGAAATCTACACTTGTATTCAAAATATTTACTAGCATTCAATACTTTATCTCCAGCGAACATTTATTACTATTGCTGATCGAAAGATCTTCTCTACTGTTTCATTAACTGAATCTCAAAAAGAGTACGAGGAAAGGAATTTAATCAAGTCTGAACGGCCTGAGCACGGTTCCTTTTTCGTTTAATTATTTATTTATGATATCGCATTAATTGCCTCTTTACTCTTCCGCATTTATTACTGGCATTTATATTTACTTCATTATGAGCATTTTAATCTCGATTATTGACCGTGACCCCGCTCTACAAATTTAATTGTAAATTAACCTGATAAAACGAAACTACGGTTAAACAATTTGGCGACCACAGTGGGAGCCGGTCAATAACGCCCGTAGGTTAAAATCGCTCGTCGTATTTTATTGTCTATTCGTTTTTCCTTCGATCGCTGGTTCTCCCCGTTTTCTCTTTGTTGAAATGGCAGATAACAACTCGCACAACAACGTTCTTATTGAAGAACAACAAGACCTCAACGCTGCGGAGCAGATAAACCAGAATCTGGCCGGAGATGGGCAGCAAGATGTTCCCCTTGCAGACGACGACGTGATCCCCATTGCAGAGGACGAGAACGTGCTTCCAGCGGAACAGGAGAACGAGCACAGCCAGCAAGGCAGCAGAAATAGTCGCAACCCTAGCCGAGTGAATGTCGATGAGGAAGCTGGAGGATCTAGAAGACCCAATGGCCCAAGGAATTCGAGGAACTCGCAGGATGCTATCCTCGAATTCATACGGCAGCAGGCCGAGATCAACAGGCAGATACGGGAAGCTATCGACAGCCTGCGAGGACAGAACATGCCAAACACGGGAAATCCACCCATGGGACGTCCAAGGGATGCTTCACCATCTCGTGCTTCGAGGCGGGCAGAAAATCAGAATGCGGGTTCAGCGGTGCCGACTGAGATGAGCGAAGTCATGGAGGCTCTCACCAAGCAGTTCAAGGAGAGTCAAGAGGCTTTGCAATGCTCCCTTCACGAAAGGATCGACCAGATCCCGGGCGCACCACCCACTCTGAAGAAAGTTGATGTTCAGCGGTATACTCAAAGGCCTTGGAAGAAAGAAGCGGCACCAAAGGCCATGCCCAAGACATTCAAAATGCCAAACATACCAAGATATCGGGGAACAACTGACCCCAATGATCACTTGATGATGTTTAGCAACTTCATAAAAGCAAGCGACCTGACCGACGAGGAAATCGAGTCGGTGCAATTAAAGAAATTCGTGGAAACATTGGCGGACGGAGCTCTACGGTGGTATTCCATGCTGCCACCAAATTCAATAGGATCTTTCGCCGAGAGCACACACAGGCGCCCAGAAGACAGAGACAAGAGTTGAGGATATCTTTGAAATCAAGCAGCTGCCTGGGGAGTCTCTCCGGAAGTATGTAGATCGCTTTCAGCGAGAGCGTATGTTGCTACCCAAGGTTCCAGATCGATGGGCAGCAATTGCATTCACCAACAGCTTGGACGTCAAGAGCTCCGAGGCGACCAGGCGACTGTACGAATCCCTGCGAGAATATCCTGCGGCAAGCTGGTCGGATGTCTACAACCGCTACAATTCCAAGGTACGTATAGACGAAGATAAATTAATTGGCACAGGTACCCGAGGACGGAGCCAAACACGCACCAACGGCGCTGGGGGAAAGATCGAGACGGACAGGCCAGACGCACGGCACGAGCCGTACCCTAGCCGATCACACAACAACTCCAACGGACGCGGTCGCAACAACAGAGGCCTGGCGAGGAACACTGATTCTGCCTCAACCTCTAGTGGGATCCCAACCCTGCCCGTCTTCAGCATTGGAGCAGTCGAGCTTGTAGCAGTTCTCGAGGAGATGAGCGAAAAGGTCAAATGGCCCAAGGATATGAAGGGTGACCCCAGCACACGCAACAAGAACTTGTGGTGCGAGTTCCATCGCGATCACGGCCACACAACGGATGACTGCAAGGCTCTAAGGTATGAAGTTGCTAACTTGTTGAAACATGGCTATCTCAAGGAGTACTTGACAGAAAAGGGGAAGCAGACTCATGCGAAGGCCCAGCAGAACAAGTCAGGACCTCCCCGAGTATCTTCTCCAAAAATGACGGTCAACGTCATCTCTGGCGGAATTGAGGTTGACGCAGTCACATACACAGCAAAGAAGTATGCTAAAGTCTCTATTACGAAGACCAAGCGACCGCGACTTGTGGATGTGATGACTTTTGAAGAAGCAGATGCAGATGGCTTGCAGTTTCCTCACATGGACGCTTTGGTGATAACGCTACGAGTGGAAGAGTTCGACGTCAAGAGGGTGCTCGTTGATCCAGGAAGCTCAGCAAACATCATATTATCTCGGGTCGTGCAGCAGTTGAAATTATACGATGGGATTGTACCGATTTCTCGCGTTCTCTCAGGATTTAACAACTCCAGTGAGAAAACGTTGGGAGAAATTACGCTAACGACCCTGGTCGAAGGTGTCATGAGACGGACAACGTTTCATGTCATTGATGGAGACATGGCCTACAACATAATCCTTGGGAGGCCATGGATACACGACATGCAGGCAGTTCCGTCAACCTATCACCAAGTGATGAAATTCCCTTCAGAGTGGGGAATACGGGAAGTTCGAGGAGAGCAGCGTTGCGCTAGAGATTGCTACTCAGTCGCAGTCAAGCTCCCCGAGGAAGCAAAATAGCAATTAACGAATCCGGGATTGGAATCAAGCAGCGGAACTTCAGACTACCAAATCCCGGAATTCATATCAAAATTAGATGCACGAGAAGAGTACGCGCCAACCATTGAAGCTCTGGAACCAGAAGAACTTTTCGACGACATGCCTGAAAGGAAGGTGTACTTGGGAGCAGAGCTGAACAAAGATTTACGGAGAGACATCTTGCATTTCCTCAAGGGACGGCACGCCACCTTTGCGTGGTCGCATGAGGACATGACGGGGATCTCCCCGAAGATTATCTCTCACAAGTTGAATGTGGATCCATACTTCCGCCCGGTGAAGCAAAAGAAACGCCAGCAAGGAGCATTCAGGAACCAAATCATAAACGATGAAGTTGACCGCTTGCTCAAGATTGGCTCTGTCCGAGAAGTCAAATATCCCGATTGGTTGGCCAACGTGGTCGTAGTGGCGAAGAAGAACGGCAAGTGGAGGGTCTGCATTGACTTCACTGATCTGAACAAAGCCTGCCCGAAAGATTCTTACCCGCTACCTCAAATTGACCAACTGATCGACGCGACGGCCGGGCATGAGGTGCTTACATTCCTTGACGCATACTCAGGCTACAATCAAATCCTGATGAATCCCGACGACCAGGAGAAGACCTCTTTCATTACTTGCCGAGGTACGTATTGCTACAAAGTAATGCCTTTTGGACTTAAAAATGCAGGTGCAACCTACCAACGGTTAGTCAACCGGATGTTTCACGATCAAATTGGCAAAACCATGGAGGTTTACATCGACGACATGCTGATCAAATCCAAGCGAGCAGAGGACCACTTAGCTCATTTGGAGGAAGCCTTTCGGATCCTTGATCAATATAACATGAAGCTCAACCCGGAGAAGTGCGCGTTTGGAGTGGGTTCAGGGAAGTTCCTTGGTTTCATCGTCTCCCAACGAGGGATCGAGGTAAACCCTGCCCAGATAAAAGCAATAGAAGCCATCCCCGACGTACTTCACAACAGAAAAGATGTGATGCGGCTAACCGGGAGAGTAGCGGCGCTGAGGAGATTCATCTCCCGCTCGTCTGATCGGTGCAAAAGCTTCTTCGACGTGCTGAAACAAAACAAAGAGTTCGAGTGGACCCCCGAATTTCAGCAAGCACTTAAGGACTTGAAGCGGTACTTGTCGAGCCCGCCCTTACTTTCAACGCCACAACCAGGTGAACAGCTATTACTCTACCTGGCCGTATCCGAGTCAGCGGTAAGTGCAGTCTTGGTGCGAGAAGACAAAGGTAAGCAACTACCAATTTATTACATCAGTAAATCTCTATTAGATGCTGAAACACGCTATCAACCTTTGGAAAAACTGGCACTAGCATTGGTAATCGCTGCCCGCAAATTAAGACCTTATTTCCAAAGTCGTTCAATAGCTGTAGTTACTACTTTCCCCCTACGTAATATCTTGCACAAACCTGAATTTTCGGGCAGACTAGTAAAATGGGCAGTAGAATTAAGTGAATTTGACATATCTTATCAACCCCGAGTAGCAATAAAATCTCAAGCTCTGGCAGATTTTATCGCAGATTTTAGCGCCACCATGTACCCTGATGCTCAGCGTGAGGCGGTTCTCTTCGCCGGGGACTTGGACCTTGCACACTGATGGATCCTCGAGCGTGAAAGGGTCGGGGCTGGGTTTAGTCCTCACCACTCCCTCGGGTGAAACCATCAGGCAGGCTATAAAGTGTCCTTTTGTTACTAACAATGAGGCCGAGTATGAGGCCGTAATTGCAGGATTGAAACTAGCTCGAGATTATGGGGCAGACCGGATTCACCTCAAAAGTGATTCCGCCCTGGTCGTCAACCAGATAAATGGAGGTTTCGTTGCAAGAGAATCTCGTATGCAGAGGTATCTTGCCCGAGTCACTGGTTTACTGGCACAATTCAGCAATTGGGAAGCTACGCAGATCCCGCGGGAGGAGAATCATGAAGCCGATGCCTTGGCCAATTTGGGCTCAGTCGCAGAAATTGGAGCAGCAGGTTCAATGGCCGTAGCTCATCTCCTGTGCACAACAATCGATAAGGACGCAATGGAGGTCAACACGACCAGCCTAACTTGGGATTGGAGGAATGAGATAATCAACTATATATTGCATGGAACCTTGCCATCAGACGTTAAGGCCGCTCGAAAATTGAGGATAAAGGCCGCCAGATATACAATCATAGATGGCACCCTCTATCGAAAGACTTTTGCAGGTCCACTCGCTAAATGCCTAGGCCCCAGCCAAACAGAGTATGTGATGAGAGAAGTTCATGAGGGGTGCTGTGGAAATCACTTGGGAGGAAAGGCGCTTGCGCGGAAACTCATACGAGCAGGTTATTATTGGGACAAGATGGAGAAAGATACCAACGAGTTTGTCAAAAAATGCGATAAGTGCCAAAGGTTTGCGCATCTCCTCCATCAACCGGCGGAGCCCTTGCATTCGATCATTTCCCCGTGGCCGTTTATGAAGTGGGGGATGGACATCGTTGGACCACTACCAACTGCGCCTAGGGGGGTGCGTTTCTTGTTAATAATTACTGATTATTTTACAAAGTGGGTTGAGGCCGCAGCATATTCGAAGATACGTCAAACGGAAGTAATTGATTTCCTGTGGCGTTATGTCATTTGTCGGTTTGGAGCACCCAAAGAAATTGTTATGGACAACGGCCCCCAGTTCGTTGGTCAGAAGGTCACGAAGTTCCTTGAGGATCTGCATATTAAAAGAATTACTTCCTCCCCATATCACCCAGTGGCAAACGGGCAGGCGGAATCAACCAACAAAATAATAGTGGATTCACTCAAGAAGCGCCTCGAGCAGGCCAAAGGATGTTGGGTGGAAGAACTCCCCGGGGTTCTTTGGGCATATAGAACAACCACGAAAATGAGCACCGGGGAGACACCTTACTCGTTAGTGTATGGTTCCGATGCATTAATCCCAGTCGAAATTGGCGAGCCGAGTCTAAGATATGCTCATGCAACCGTGGAATCTAATTCAGTCAACCTCTCTGAGGAATTGGATTTTCTGGAAGAACGCAGGGAGTTAGCATTGGTACGAGTAGTGGCTCAGAAAGAAAGGATAGAGCAATATTACAATCGGGGACTGAGGATACGCAACTTCGAAGTCGGGGACTTTGTATTGCGTAGAGTCTCTCAGAGCACGCAAGAGGTGAACGCCGGCAAACTTGGTCCAAACTGGGAGGGTCCATACAAGGTGGTTGCATCAGCTGGTAAAGGTTCATACCGTTTGGCACGACCAGATGGATCGCTTTTACCCAGCAGTTGGAACGTGGCTCACTTGAAAAAGTACCACTTCTAAGTGGTACAGGGGTTAGTATTTCTATCCATTTTTACATTGCTTACATGCCTTCGTTTTCTTTTTCAGTTGCTCTATTTTCCTATCTTTGTCTAAATGGTACTAACGGTCTTCGAAAGGCCAGATCCGTTTAGCTCAACTGGTAGAGCTCGAAGTCTTCGTGCTTCGCGGCTGTGGGTTCAAATCCCGCAACGGACACACTCCTCTTTTGGTTATGTGTGTTCTCAGACTCAGCGCTTTACCCATTGTCTTTTCATGTCTGAAATTACGAAATTTCAACATAAAAACAGGGGGGTGGCGAGGGCCCCAGTAGGCCAAAATCCCGGCTAACACAGGTGATCTTCGAGCAGAGCAAGGTCATTCGTTGAGAGCACGGCTAAGCAAAATCAAGTAAGTTCAATAGAACTATTTTACTTGGGCTATATTGTCTTCTACATCTTTGCGGCCAGCACCCGCCTGAGTCCAACAACTTTACGACCAGAGAATCTTGTATTTTGATTTACGACCAAAACAATCCTACATTCTGGTCATTGGGTTGCTTGCCCTTTTTCAATAGAAATAACGGGGAAGTCTCAACCAAACCAAATCAAATTTTTTCCCATGTCCCTGCGAAAACTTTCAACTATCAAATATGATAAGCAAAGTTTATCGCAAAACCGTCTTGCACGGTCGAATTTCAGTCAGCCTGAACGACCCGATGTCGTTCAGCCCAGAGGGGCCTGGCTTCAGTTATCCTAACTAAGGATAACTTAACCTGGCCACGGTCAGATTTTATTTCAAAACATCTGCGCAAATTAAACCAAAAAGGGAACTCAGACACTAAGGTTTGAAACATAACCTTGACCTCTGAAAACCCCACTAAGCAACAATCAACATTCATATGAATAAGACTTGAAAGACTAAAAATGGTCGTCAAGCCTCGACCAGACAGACGAAAGAAGGAAAATAGCCGAAAACATACATTCATAAAGTTAACAAATATTCAAAAGTTAACAACATCCAACAAATTAACAGAGGGACGAGACAAATATCAATCGTCATGTTGACCAGGATCCCGACCTGATGCACTAGCTCCATCAGTCGGATCCCCGCCTAAGTCTTCATCTTCTTCATCTTCGTTGTCCTCGCTACCCTCATCATCCCCTTCGACTCCATCGTCATCAGCTCCCACTTCCATGCCCAGGACTTGCTTGACACTGATGATGGCTGCAATGGTCTGATCGAGGACTAAATCAACATTAATCTGGCCGCGCTGCATTTGGATGAGCAATTTCTTTTTGGCCTCCAGAGCTTCTAACTTGGATTCGATCGTATAACGATCTCGCAAGTTAGCCAAATCCTTCGTCAGTAGCTCTTGAACCTTTGCAGACTCCGCAACCCGATGTCTAGCCTCTTGCAGTTCTCCACGAGCAGCCTGGGATTCAGCCTCAGCTTTGTTCATATTCCTCAGCATCAGGTCAGAAGCGTCGCGGATACTTGCCAAAGTAATCTCCTTCATATTGAGCTCATGGGCAAGTTGGGAGATCTGACGGCCTTGCTCATCCATCTTTGCTTTTAAATCTTCGAAGGACAATACGAACCTGTCCTTCTCATCTAAAAGACGGTCCTTTTCCTCGAGGAGCGCGCTTATCTTGTCGTTGGCTTCAGCGTTGGATTTCTCCAACCTTTCTATCTTATCCTCGAAGAAGTCGCGCCTCCCCTCCAGCACCCGCTTCTCCCCGATCAGAACCTTTTTCTCCTCTTCCAAGGCATGATTTGCCTGGAGAACCTCCAAAAGATCTTTTTTCAAACCAAGGACTTGGTCTTGGTTGTTCAACCTGGAGCGAAGCATGAGCTCGGTAGCCATCATACTCGCCTGGCAACAAGTAGAAACACGTAGATAGTCAGGACTAAGGGTTTTTGACAGATATAAGGAAAGTAAAGGAAGAAGACATTACCCGAGCAGTATCCTCAGCAATCGCATAAGCTAACTGCTCATCGTTCATGCTGCGCATGTTCCACTCTTCACGAGGGCCGATCAGGTTGGACGTTACCTTGACTAAGTGGCCAGGCTTCGTCAAAAAATCCGTGTCTGGGGGGATGATGAAGTCACATTCCCTCATGCACGGCCTAGGCTCTCTCGCCTGCTCCGAAGGGTAGTCAGGGCCAAATTTATGGCGAATACCTTTAACAGAGTACACACCAATCGTACCTCCCAAAGATACTCGCCTGGTGAGCCTAGTCCGGGAAAATTCAACGTCACCTGACTCGCCGAGGCCTAGGGTGTCGCACTCCTGTAAATAAACTGGCGCCACCCCGTCGGCAGCCAAGTTTATCATATCTTTGTAGTAGAAGACCTGGGGTTCAGCCTCCCCCCCAGCCTTCTTCCCGCCGTCAACCTCCTCGCCTGTCTCACCTTTCTCTTCACCTTCCTTCTCCCCCTTCTCCTCGTCATCTTCCATCATCGGCTCCTTGCCTGGACGCCTACTGCTAGCCTGCTCAGGCTCGCTTTGTTGGCTTCGAGCCCGTTCAGGCTCGCTCGGCTCTGAAGCCTCAGGAAAAAATGCAAAACTCCCTTGCATTCTTTCCTCCCCCATTTCTTCAGCTCTCTCCTCCTCACCGTCTCCAACTCGGGGACTTTGCTCGAAGGCATAAGAGGAAGTTTCTGCAGCTCTCCTCTTGTTACTCCAAAGATATGCCCTCCTCCTCTGATTCAAGCCCTCATCAGGGACCTCTGAATCTGACAGAACAACCACCACGGGCTCAGCTGATTCAGGGGCAGCCGCCGAACTTTTTATACTTTCTTGCCCAGACTTGGGAGTTTCGGCAGCCCCCACGGTGGCCTCAACTGTCTTCTCAGAATACTGAGGGGTCTTGCGAGCTGTCCTTTTCTTCTTCTTAGGCTTACTCTTTTCAGAGTCTGTTTGTTTTCTCTTCAGGCTCGCAAGAACCTCCTCGCCACCCTCTCTAGCTTTAATAGCCGCAGCAGTTTGAAGGATAGCAGCCGCCTCCTCGTTGACATCGGCCACGGGATCGACAACCACCTCCTCGGGAGGAGGGGCAGGAAAGTAACTACCGCCAGTACCCAGACCTGAAATTAGAAGCGCATTTATGTCATAATAAGTTCTGCATGAGTCAAGAGAAGGATGCAAGTAGGGATCCTACCATGGGTGCTGGGGTTAGACAAATGCTTCAAGGAAGCATAGTGAGGCCATTGCCTCTGCTCGTGGGTGAACTCCGTCAAAATTGGTTCGACCCAGGCAGACAATTCCTCCTCAGTAATCAGGCCATCATAAGGAATCTTGTCAGCTAACCAACAAAGAATAGAAATTAGAAACTGCAGAATACATAATCCAAAGAATATTCAACACAAATACTCGGGGACTTACGAGTCTTGTTCCAGGCCTCGCGGAGGTTAGTTTTGTCGCCGCGTGTGAGGAGTCTGGACTGCACGTAAACGTACCGGTGCATCCAACCCCTATCCCCTGAGTCCTCAGACTTGCTCACTAGAGCCTTTCTCCCCCTCATGCGGGCATTTATATACCCGTCCCTGGCAACCTGAAGACTGTACAGAGCAATGAAATGTTTAAACTCAAAATCCTGCTCGGTCTCATCGGCGAACCATTGCAGCAGGGTGACGATCCTATAAACGCTAGGACACAGCTGCCCCGGGCAGATCAAATAGTATTTACAGATATCTTCTATGACAGGGTGCAGCGGGAACGTATAGCCTATCGTGAATGGGTATGTAGATATAGCCGTCCACCCAGGCCTCACTGAAGTAATATTTTCCGTTGGGAGGGGGCAAGAAATCATAAGGTCATCGTCCCACCCGCAATCTGTCCTAACCCTAGGCAGAAGGTCAGGAGTGATTGAACTCTTGAAACGGCTTGAAGGCCATGACCTTATGTTGCCGTAATGACTAAACGAGCTGACTGAACAGTCGTTCTCAAGATTTCCCCAAATTTTTGGGATCACATCGGCGACTGAAGTTGGAGAACTAGTAGGTTGTCCAGCCGCTGCCGAAGAAGAACTAGCTGCAGCATCCATATTCAGAACTCTCTTAGCTTTTGGAGACATTTTTAAAGTGAATTTGTCACGCTTTGAGCTTTTGCTGGAAAATGATTTAAGGCTCTGAAAGATAGTATGAAATTTGAAGCAAAGTAAAAGACTTTCAGCTGGGAAAAATTATATTTATAGGATTCGCAAAGCCTACACGTGGCAAGCATCCGCGCAAAAGATGAGTCGATCTAGCCGTTGAAAAAAAATAATGAAATAAAAGTCGGAATGACGGTTTTTTCATCTTGGGACGTGCGAGACGTGAGTAGGCGCAGTTCAATCATCACGCCTGCAGTCTCGGAACACGCAACAGTCACTTCTTCAGGGAAAAGTGGAGCGGAAGGGACAGCTTGCACGTCTTATTTCTAACAGAGCATTTAATGCGTACACTAAAAGGACGCCAATCAGTCAAAACTTTTGAGGAAATATTTAATACTTGTACTAAAGGGATAACGACCAGTCCAACGAGCAGAACCCTGTAGAAACTTGCGCTTACTATGAAAGGAGAGATCAAAAAGTTCATTCCCACTCGTAGTTGGTTCTCCACTCCTCGACCAGATCCTCTGCCCGAGAAGTGCGGGGACTATCTGTATTGGGTGAAATCCATCGTCACCAAAGTTGATGACTCGGCATCCACATAGGACGGCACACAAACGACACGTGGCTGCGAATGGATATGAAGGCAGTGGATAAGATCGAAGATAAACAGTTGCAACGGACAGATGAACAGTCACTACGGCCAGAAAAGTCGCAGCCCATCAATCAAGACAATTCAAAGTAGGAACCTTATCCACAAGCAACACAACTGCTCGTCTAAGGAGTTACAACTGCTTGCGAACGGGCACATAAGTTGCCTATATATTGTAATTTAAGTCACAAGCATACGGTCTAATGCTTCTCTGAAATCTACACTTGTATTCAAAATATTTACTAGCATTCAATACTTTATCTCCAGCGAACATTTATTACTATTGCTGATCGAAAGATCTTCTCTACTGTTTCATTAACTGAATCTCAAAAAGAGTACGAGGAAAGGAATTTAATCAAGTCTGAACGGCCTGAGCACGGTTCCTTTTTCGTTTAATTATTTATTTATGATATCGCATTAATTGCCTCTTTACTCTTCCGCATTTATTACTGGCATTTATATTTACTTCATTATGAGCATTTTAATCTCGATTATTGACCGTGACCCCGCTCTACAAATTTAATTGTAAATTAACCTGATAAAACGAAACTACGGTTAAACAACCTTAATGCGTGATGACTTGAGAGATTTGTTTGAGGTTAGATGACATGCCTTCAATTTTTCTTGTTAAGGTTTGTGCTATTTGTGTAAATTGTCATATAAAATTTGAATTATATGTTTGACGTTTAAAATGAGAGTTTAAAGGCTAACTACTTGGTGGTGAATTGCAACAGACTAAGGAATTTCTTTCAATGGGTATATCTTGAAGTCTTTAAGATTAAAGATGGATAAACAAGCATGTTGTCTTATCTGTATCTTCTATTAAAATTTGAAAAGGAATTATAGTTTGAATGTGTAGTTTGAGTATATATTTGCTTGTCAATATTCTGAGGTTTTCTGCAAATTAATTGACATGATTCTAAATAAAGGAACATCTTACAAAATGGTTGATTTGCCTGCCTTACTAAAATTGATAACTCATGCTAATTCCTTTTCTCTGTATTTTCCTTTGCTGCATGGAATCAACTCCGATACCGTCTCAGAGTCGAGTGTCCGTCAAACCTTACCTCTGTGTTCCTGAAATAAATCGGGACGTGGACAATGGATCTTAGATATTGTCTCTTACGGAGTACAGTACACTTTTTAGTTGTTTCCATTTGGGATTTTTACACTCTATACCATAAAATTTAAAGTATTTACAAGTCATACCCATTACAAATTATACTACCCATAAAACTAAAAGTATTTACCCAACCTACCCATTTATTATTGTATACCTTTGTTATGCCTTATAGGTGTATACCTTTAAACTATACTGCATAAATTATGGTATACAAGTCTGGAGAGACATTTATTACTGTATACCTTTGTTATGCTTTATAGGTATATACATTTATGGTTTACTGCATAAACTATGGTATACAAGTCTGGGTGGGTAGAGTGGGTAAATAATTTAATGGGTAGGTCGGATAATATTTGAAAGTAGTGGGTAGTGGCTGTAATTATTTTAAATTTTGTGGATATTTTTGTAAATGTCCCTTTCCATTTTACATTTTTTGCATGACTAACCCATTTCTTTTGTAAAGTTCAATAAAAACTCATTATGAAATTGTAATTGTAAAATAAATAATTTTATTATGTAGTGCAAGATTATGCAAAATGAACAACCACACCCAACTGCTAGACTATCTATGAAGCCTCTAGGATTTGATACCTGATACCACTATATTAATAAGAAAGATTGGAAAATAAAGAATCTCCACAAACAAATGTGGAGCTCACCAATTGGCTGGGTAGTGCGAGAACATCCTAGCTCATAACCTGCTTGCTTGCAAAACCTGTGCCTACATTGACATATGTCAATGTAGGTTCCCATGAAGAGAACGTCAGTACACCACGATGGTACTCAGTGAGTCTCAACTATCCTCCCACTAAAGTCGGAACGAGTGATAGAAAATATGCTATGCATGATAAAATCTCATAGAACAATATAAAATATTTAAAATTGTTCTGCTATATTTGCGCAAAAGCAGTTCCATAATAATCAAAAAATATATTCTTTTCTTTCTTTCTTTTTTGGGGAGTACCAATCAACTCTGACATCCGATACTTATTTTCTTTCTTTCCTTTTCCTACAGCGTCCCACAGTTCAAGGTCTAGCATGCTAGTATTCATTGCCCCACTATGGCAATTATATCATAGTGCCCAACTATGGCACAAGCCTATTCTGGCCTGAGTAGTTCCAGGGTAAAACGCAACCCAACTATGGTCACGTATCACAGCCCGACTATGGCTACGAACAGGTCTACCCGTATCAGAATCTAAGGTAACTCCCAAAAATATTCTTTTTTCTAAAAACTTTCTGTGACCTCTTTAAGGTCCAAAACATTTTCTGTGACCTCTCGGGTCCAATTCTCTTTCTAAAAGTTTTATGTGATCTCTTGGATCCAAAGCTATGTTCTTTGATAGTGAAAATATTTAATTCACAAATCTATTACGTTTCTCAAAATATAGTATAAGTGTAAACATGCTTATTCTTGAAACTAAAACTTATTTGCTAATAAATATTAATATATGCAAGTAAATACATGAAAGAAATCCTCTAAAATTCATGAGGAAGCACTTATACTACAAGACTTGAGTGAGAAATCACATAAATCGATTTATAGATAATGTGAGCTTGCCCGTTCCAATGAAACTCACATTAACATACAAAGCAGCTTCTCAAACACCTTAAAATCATGAACTTTATGGGAAAAGACTTTAGTAAGAACATGCCAAAACTCACCTCGATTACTTCCTGAGCCTAAACGTAAGCTTAAATCCACACACTTCACGTCACCCAACAACTATAACAACCACCAATTCGAGTAATCAATACCAAAGTTTCAATCTTTAATCTCAATTTAACTCTCAATTTTCTAGGTTTTAGGGAAACTTTCCTATGAAAATAATCTATCGCAATTTTGGTTCTCATATAAATCACGTTATTCCATCTCAATTCCATAAAAGAAAATTACCTTGATATAATTTAGATATGGGTTTCCGCCATGTGCTCCAAAGTTTTTTTTTCTTTTTGCCCGCAGCTTGCGTTTTCAGTCTTTAACATGGAATGGGGTTTTTTTTTTCTTTCCCTTTGGGATGTGCGGCTGCTCCACTTTGGATAAATTCCTTTGTCTTGTTTTGCTCTATGGAAATCGTTAGTTAATTTGATCTCTGTGGTGGTCCATTAACTGTGGCAATTAAATACTCATGTGTGTATTTCTTATAGTCCCTCAATGAAAAGGAGTCTCTCATTGATAGTAAAGGCCTCAGGCTTTGGGACCTTTTTGTTTAACAATGAACTTGGCAGTCCACTTGGCACTACCCTTTAAACTTTAGCCAATTGAAGTTAGCTTTAATTTTTTTTCCTTCTTGTAATTTCTCCTTCCACCTTCAAATTAATTTCACTTGACAGAGTGGTCCCACCTTCAAAAACTTGTTGCTCCCAACGCACACGCAAGTATACGTGGTCGACAAGTAATAAAGTGATAAGTAGAGTATCGTTCCCACGAGGACTATTCAGACTGGATTCCTAGCAAACAATTTTCTATTAACTATTCAGGGATCTTTTTCGATGATGATTGTGAAATTTACTAACTAAAGGAAATAATTAAAAACAAGTAATTGAAATCAAGTAATAGAGAGCAAATTATAGGTTGTTATCAATAACGGAGAAACGGTCCAAGGTCAGAGTTACGAACAATCCAGTTGAGTTATTCAGTTGATTCTACTACTTGATTTCCTAGATTGCTAACGAACAGGTTAAATGTACCAGTGAAAACCTTTCGATTCTTCACGGTCTATGCAGGCTACTCCAATCCGTATATGTCTATGGGTTGAATCACGTGCACGCATTAACGAATTCTGTGATTAGTTAAGCTAGGTGAGCAAGTATATGTCTATCCTACCCGCAAATCGATTCCCTGATGCCCAGGTTCACAATCAAGCCCTATTCTTTTTTATTTGCGTTCACGAGTTCCCTCTGTCGAGTTCAACTTGTAAACCGTAGATAGTGTTCAATTATCAGGCCTCAATAACCAAATAATTAGGCTCAAGAAAGAATAAACAATCTGTAATGGTAAATCAATATATAGAAATCAACTTTCAAACATCAACCTTCATGTATTTACTCTAACCCTAGAACGAACAACCTATAGAATTAAAGAGAAGAATAAGAGAAAGAGAGAAAGAACTTGTTTAGAAGACATCTAGGGCTCCTCCCCTCTCCTCCAAAACTTGCTCCAAAGTCTGAACTCCCTTCAAAAACTAAGTAAAAGGGTATTTATAGTGTTTACAAAAGCCTAGCAATTAGTTACGCCTAAGCCTGGATGAAATAGGACTTCCAAAACCGCTCCAGGGGCGCTATAACTGGCGCCCCGCGCCTCAAAACGCGCTCAACAAGTCAGAGTCCGTCGAATCTTGCATGCAATGGCCCCACCCCGCGCTCCAAAACGTGCCAAAAAGCTGAGGGCGGTACCTGGCGCGGCGCGCCACCCACGGCGCCCGGCCAATTTCGCTTTTCCTTGCTCCGCTGCTCGCTTCGTGTCATGCCTTCGTGTGCTAGATCCAATCCTCAATCAAATTACAGCCTTTTCTTGCTCGATCATGCTCTTTAAAGCTTCAATTGCACTTCATAACAACCTACAAGTCACACGATATAAAATCAATGCAAAATCACATTCGTTAACTAGAAAACGCGCGAATAAAGTATCCAAACGTGAGGAAATATTAAGGAATTATAGGCATAAAATGCCAAACATCACCACCCCACACTTAAACCTTTGCTCGCCCTCGAGCAATCATAAATAACTTCCCAACCTAGGTAGAACAGGTCTGTCCATGACTATGGTTGATACCGACCATTGAACAAATGCATACATGACTACTATGGGTCCAACCAACATGCCAACAATTTATCAAACTCAAAAACATGAGAACAACCACCCCAAGACAACTCAAATGCACAAACTCGACTCATTGCAACCATGCTCCTACAAAGTCACACCTACCTACTCAACCAAGAAGCCACGACTTCACCTATCTCATGTAAACCGTGTGCCCTCACCAAAATGAAGCAAGAGAGTGTCCCCCAAGTATCACACACAACAATGAATATCAAGAATAGAACGGGGACAATAGCGTAGAAATAATTCACTCACTCTCATGAAAAGCTCACATGTCACACATGATGTACCATAGGCTTGCCCGTAGTTTAGGACTCCTCTAATGTAGGCTCACTCCAATTGGGATTAACTAGGACTTTAAAGGGTTGTAATGTAGGCTAAGGGGCTGGTAGGATACATATGGGTAATAGTGACTACCTCCCTAAGCACTTTAATACATCACAATTAATTTAAGCACAAATCTCATCAAAACCACCCAATCAACAACTTTCACACACACCTTTTTCAATACGTAGCAATTTTTCTTTTAAGCACAACACTAGCAAGGATGGATATTCATTTCTTTTTATTTCTTTTTTCCAATTTTTTTTCAGCTTTTTCTTTTTTTCTTTTTAATTCTTTCCAACCCTTGCCAATGCTCCTTCAACTACTTCACAATTTATCAAATATTTCCTCATTGGTTCCACTCAAAAACCTCTCAATATTTCAAGCACAAACTCCACAATAATATATAATTATCAATTAAAGTGCTTAAGGAGGACCAAAAGAAAGCAATTTAGAACAAGTGGGTAGGCTTGCGGTGTGGGCGCCAACAAAAAGGTTAAAGAGCTCACAACAATCAAGGGTGCATATAAGGGTAGGCAAATCAAGAGAAGGCCTGTATCATTTTCCGACTAGAGCAAACCTAAGATTTCGCTTTGCACACACACGGGGCAAGTTCTAGACACCAGTATGCAAACATGGAGTAAAATAAAAATATGCCTCACAACACACATTGCACACAATCCACATAAAATGGCTCCATCACAACTCTCAATCAAGCAAGTAGAGTGCAACTTGTGGAAAATTAAGCACTAATGCGCAAAGGTTCACAACAAAGTCAAGTGAGTGGACTCAAGTATCTCAAGGGGGTCATTCCATTTTTTTCTAGGCATGCATCACAATTTAAAACCAAAAGACACCACAAATAGCACATGCACAAAGTTCAAGTCCACCGGTATCAAACAAATCAAAGGCACCTAGCATTCCACCTATTCCTTTCGTCTAGGGCCACCTATAACTACTACTCTAATTCTAATAAAAATAAAAACTACCCGGTTCAAAGGCCTCCCCGTGGAAAAGAACCGAGGCCATAAGAAATACCACGGGGTGGATGACATGTACCACTAATAAAGACTAAAAAGAAAATCTTTTTAAAATTTTTCATTGGTTTTCTAATTTTTTTTTTTTAATTTTTTCATATATTAAAGCAAGAAACAAATAAAATAAAGTCAAGTGACAAAATTAAAATTGCTGAAATTAACTACCTAAAGGTACAATCATCCATAACCTCAAAAAGAACGGAAGTTTTCCCACCCCACACTTAAAATCAAGCAAGGCCCTCAGTGCGACAAAAATAGAATATATGAGGTAAAGGAACTTCTCTGAAGGCCAAATGGCCTAGCTCTTTGTGCTAGCATCCTCCAAGCTTCCATATAACATGAAATCTCAGACTTCCCCCAACAGGTCATCAATATTAGGCAGGGGTGAGGCCACCCTACACTTAAACTCGACATTACATGAACCTGCAATCCAAAGAATCACCCAAAGTAATATACAACTATAATAATAATAATAATAATAATAATAATAATAATAATAATAATAATAATAATAATAATAAATAAATAAATAAATAAATAAATAAATAAATAAATAAAAGTAAAGCAAGCAAATTGGGTTGCCTCCCAAGAAGTGCTTGATTTAACGTCGCGGCACGACGAAGACAACTTCAACACTTTTGCCTCCACCTTGAACTTATGAATTGAATCCCCAACTTTGCTTCAAGCTTATGACTATGGTATCGGGGTGGTGGCAAAAATACAAAAGGACCAAGTGACCAATGTTGTATTTTACACTTCTTGGCCTTTAAATGAGGGATGTCATTTTGTCTTCTCGGTATAGCAAACTTTAAAATATAGGCACCGTGTTCCTCCTCTTTTGGTTTCTTCATAGGCTCGGGTGGCTCAATTTTCATGTCACCATCCAAACACAATCTTGAAAAATGATTGGAATGAGGTCCAATGCGCTTCAATTCTAAAATTGCATTACTTTTGACACCCTTACTTGCACAAACACTAGAGTCCTCAAATATGATGTTTTCTTTTTCCCCACTTGACTCTAATGTAATTTTTTCAAGCTTGGCATCATCAACTAATGTTGGGTCGAATGGTAGAAATTCCACTTTTTACTCGTCGAATTGGCTTCTAAGCTCTTCTATCTCAAATCTACTATTCACGACAAGTGATAATTGGGCATTAGACACCTCAACCATATCACTCAAATTCGCCTCCAAGTCGTGAATAGTCAAGCCAAATTCGTCGATCTCTTGTCCGAGCTCCACTCTTTCTTCCATAACTTGCATCGTCATATTTGTAAGTTCACTCCTGAAATTCCCATAAGCTTCTAAGAGTTTGGCTTGCTCCATTAGCCAAGTTTCGCTAACAACCTGCACTTTATCGCTCCTGTCAAACTCACAAACATCATTAGAATCATCACAAAAATTATTGGGGGAAGGAGCATGACACTTAGGACAATCATTCCACCGACCACCACACAATTTACAAAAATTCCAATCAAAGGTGGTAGAAAATTTACATAACCAGTCTCGTAGGGTTGAAAGAGTTGGACAATTTTTCCACAAGTGGGTTCCTCCGCAAAGTAGACAGAGATCCTCAAAATTTGAGCAATCATCATTCGACCAATTTTCATTAAAAGAAGTCATGTTAACAAGTAAAACAAAAATAAACTAGACACAAAATTAAACATGAATAGAAAATAATAAATCGTTCAAAAAAAATCAGTCAATTCTTTAGTCCCCGGCAACGGCGCCAAAAACTTGTTGCTCCCAACGCACACGCAAGTATACGTGGTCGACAAGTAATAAAGTGATAAGTAGAGTATCGTTCCCACGAGGACTATTCAGACTGGATTCCTAGCAAACAATTTCTTATTAACTATTTAGGGATCTTTTTCGATGATGATTGTGAAATTTACTAACTAAAAGAAATAATTAAAAACAAGTAATTGAAATCAAGTAATAGAGAGCAAATTATATGTCGTTATCAATAACGGAGAAACGGTCCAAGGTCAGAGTTACGAACAATCCAGTTGAGTTATTCAGTTGATTCTACTACTTGATTTCCTAGATTTCTAACGAACAGATTAAATGTACCCGTGAAAACCTTTCGATTCTTCACGGTCTGTGCAGGCTACTCCAATCCCTATATGTCTATGGGTTGAATCACGTGCACGCATTAACGAATTCTGTGATTAGTTAAGCTAGGCGAGCAAGTATATGTCTATCCTACCCGCAAATCAATTCCCTGATGCCCAGGTTCACAATCAAGCCCTATTCTTTCTTATTTGCGTTCACGAGTTCCCTCTGTCGAGTTCAACTTGTAAACCGTAGATAGTGTTCAATTATCAGGCCTCAATAACCAAACAATTAGGCTCAAGAAAGAATAAACAATCTGTAATGGTAAATCAATATATATAAATCAACTTTCAAACATCAACCTTCATGTATTTACTCTAACCCTAGAACGAACAACCTATAGAATTAAAGAGAAGAATAAGAAAAAGAGAGAAAGAACTTGTTTAGAAGACATCTAGGGCTCCTCCCCTCTCCTCCAAAACTTGCTCCAAAGTCTGAACTCCCTTCAAAAACTAAGTAAAAAGGTATTTATAGTGTTTACAAATGCCTAGCAATTAGTTACGCCTAAGCCTAGATGAAATAGGACTTCCAAAACCGCTCCAGGGGCGCTATAACTGGCGCCCCGCGCCTCAAAACGCGCTCAACAAGTCAGAGTCCGTCGAATCTCGCACGCAATGGCCCCGCCCCGCGCTCCAAAACGTGCCAAAAAGTTGAGCGCGGTATCTGGCGCAGCGCGCCACCCATGGCGCCCTGCCAATTTCGCTTTTCCTTGCTCCGCTGCTCGCTTCGTGTCGTGCCTTCGTGTGATCGATCCAATCCTCAATCAAATTCTAGCCTTTTCTTGCTCGATCATGCTCTTTAAAGCTTCAATTGCACTTCATAAAAACCTACAAGTCACACGATATAAAATCAATGCAAAATCACATTCGTTAACTAGAAAACGCGCGAATAAAGTATCCAAACGTAAGGAAATATTAAGAAATTATAGGCATAAAATGCCAAACATCAATAGGTCATAATAAGTTGCCATAAGTTAACATGAGTAGGGTTGAGTCCACAAACTTTTGTATCGAATCAAAGGATGCAGAATCTAAAATATTTTACTCAATAGCACCCCCTCTATTCAACTTCATGTAGCAAAGTTCAGAGTATGAGAGTTAAATTTTTTAATTTTGACCGTAAATTTAGATATAGCTTTTCAATTATTTGAAAATAAAGTTTACGCATCTAAAATTACATAAAAAGTAATATACGTCATAATAATTTAATTCAATGTATTTAATTAAAACATGATTCTTCTCCTCTTTAAATCTCCACGTAATCTTATTACCACATAATTTGAAAGGGGAGATAGTACTTTCAGCTTTTATTTTTTAGAGAACTTTTATATCATTAGATTTATCAAAAAAGGAAAATATAGTACACTGCAGTCTGTAAATCATTTTTTTTTTTTTTGTGAGTAGTAAAATAAGGAGATTATAGATTGTTGAGAAAACAATGAAAGGAAGATGAAACTAAAGTTGGCAGAATAAATAATCCAAACCATACATTCAGTTATTACATGTAAGAATAAGAGCTGAGACTTGTTTAGAAAGGTTTACATTTTTTAAATTACTAGTTTTGGGCACCTTGCGCGTGGACCCTTCATTAGATCTCATAAACCTGTAAACTATATATATATATATATATATATATATATATATATATATATATATATATAGATATATATATATGTTAGTTCAAAAATTCACATTAATAATACTTAATGTGCTTCCAATCTTGAATAGAATATAGCAAGTTTCTTAAAAAGCTGAATGTGGCCAGAGAAGCCCTTCAAACAATATAAGGATTTTGTGTTAATTTGATTTAAAATCTCAAATATAGACACATGTTGTGGATTTAGCTTATATTAATAAGTATACACATTTTAAGAATGACATAAATATTAGTAGTACTATTAAAGATTGCGTAGGTTATAGAATAAGAATAAAAATAAAGGAATAAACGGAACCAAAAATTACTTGATATTCAAAGTAAAGTAGTCGAATATAAACGAAGAAAGTACTTAAAAAGATAGACATTCCAGGAAAATGACAGATGCAGCATAAATAAAATTTCTAATGATGATACTCGTTGCTTTAATAGATGAATTTAAATATATACATGCTACATACATTCTCTGTGTGCATGTCTATGATTTTCTTGCCGATATATAAGTAAAGAACACCCAGATCATTGATGTGAATAACAAATGGTCACAAACACAGCCACATACCTCAAAAAAAAAAGCATTTCCACGATGCATGAAAGCTGCAATTAACTGGAATTAAACATGGGTCTGAGTTCTTCGACTCTGAATAATAATATCACTACACATACACTTGTAAGTAGTGCGTAAATAGCACATTTATGGATCAATATTTAAAAAACCAGTATCAAATTTCAACTCTAAAGTAACTAAGTATTAGTTAGAAGTAAATAAATTCTTACCTTTTAAGCGCCTCACATTTTTAGGCTCTTATACTCCTGAGCTGACTTTACGATCTTGGCTTCTTGCGGCAGGCTTCTCTCCCTTAGTATCCCTAAATACTTTAGCGGGACAAATTAATATAGAGAAAATAATCAATTATCTAAGGATATGAGAAGGTAGAATGATCTCAAATACTTTAATCACCTCAGTAATAGAATACTTTTAAGTACTTTAATCACCTCACAGTTTGGCTTGTAATCTGCAACAATTAAAGACGAAACAGTTAAGCTTTTACTCATTCCCTCAACCTTAGGTAGGTAAACATCATACTGAATTGCATCCTTTCTCCCCATAAATCACTTGAGAAAAATCAGATCTTTTTTTCATGTACTCTTGATTCTAAAAAATATAAACTTCGCTTGCAAATTACATGTATTCATTTGCACCATTTTCGAGGAAACCAAAGTTGATTGTTTGCAACTGCTTGGTGAAGTATAATGGTAGAAACTTTTTTATGACTCTTCGCATTGTTGCTAATTGAATGAACGAAATGTAATCGACCAACATAAATGATGATACTAAACAATAGGCTGTTGATTTGTTTTTAACATTCACACTATTGGCAATATTGTGATAGGCAATGCACCGCTAAGCAATCCAATGAAGAGTGGTAACCGTTTAATACAGATGGCATGTATGTGAATGAATATGACTTATGTAAATTTAATTAATTGCAACTCCTCAAGTTTTCCAAACTTTAATACTAAAGAAGAGCAGTTTTGATTTTAAAGCCAAAAAAGCAGTACCACATTTTTTTCTAGAATGCTAAGCGTCACCAGACTTATGAACAAATGGATTTAGTCTATGATCTATATTGAAATATTTACTGCAACTCTTTGAATTCTCCAAGTTTTTAATTCAACAAACAGTTAGTTAATGTATAGGTTTCCGAAGAAATAAGTTATTTGAGGTATGAACCAAAAAAAAAATTGCTAGATATACAAGATGAAGGGTCATCGAATCTTAGTGAACTGGTATTGTACTCAAAATGCTTGGGTATTTAATGTAATAATTATTGAGGAATAATTTATTATTTATTTTGAAGAGTAATATAGTTACTCAACTTTTTAGGGTATTTTGGTCTTTCATTTTTTGCTTTAGGGATTCTTACTTTTATAATAACTAGTTTTGGCAACGCGCTTCGCGCGTGTAACCACTTTCAATAAGTAAATATAGAAATGTAATTACATAAAGTATGAACAAAAAGAAAAGATTGATGAGACCGATAAATATAGATGTATGTTTCCTACGCAAAAGTTTTTATTATTTTTATTTTTTTCAATAAATTCATGCATTTGACTTTTGAAAAATGCATGCTCAAATTATGATATGTCTTCAATATAAAGAAAGTGAATGGACGATAGAATTTTACAAAGAGAGCCTTCACTAAGAAATTCAATACTCATAATTACGCTAATATAAAAGAGGAAGAGAAGGAATTGAGAAGAACAAATAAGTAGAAGATCATATTCTTGAACATATTAATTAGTTCCAAGCCACAAACATCAACAACAAATGCTTCTGTATCTCTATAGATAGAGTCACATCTTGCATATGTATTTGGTGACCACATCATGTATGTAAACATAAAATGCAAAGAGTTCACGGTGTTTTATTCAAATTATTTTGGATAAAAATGTGAAGCTATGTTGTATGTAGTATCAAAGTGGAAGCTTTTAGGCTAGTTGTTCTCAAGAGTAGGAACACAAATCAATTTATACACCATAAATGGAATTGTAAGAGTTAGCTTAGGAAGACGGAAAGACTCAATACAATGAATACATGCATGAGAATTTGAAATGTTGACTTCAAAAAATGTAAAGACTGTTGATATATGTACACTGTAATCTAATTCAGATTGATGTTACTACTATAGCCAAACAAATATATTAATTTACTTATATATATATATATATATATATATATATATATATATATATATATTAATCATTTATTAGAGAGTAAATTTACTTTTTAATACAAAAATTTTACAAGAGTACTTTTAAAGTCAAGGATAAAAATGTCGTTCACTTTTTACCTATGGGGATTGGCTCTTTTAGAATAGTATATGATGATATGATGAATAAATATGCTAGTGTATGCCAAGAAGAAAAATATCTACACATTTTGTATATGATATACACGCCTATGCTTCTCTTAATATTATAGTATGAAACATTCAAATTAAAAGACAATTGTATTTTCAACAAATTTAGTTTTAAATCCATGGGTGGAGGAAATTTGAATACTATTCTTGTTGTTCTTCAAAAGAATAGATCATGTATGGAAAAAAATCTTGGAAATCGACTAATAAGTGTTATTTTCTTATGAACAAATATAAATAGCAAGGCATACATATTCGAAACATACTTGTTTGAGTTATAAATTACAATTCTAAATACCAAGAGCTACTATTCATGCATAAACTTAAGATGTCTTGAGTAAAAGTCAAAAGACACACTCTCCAATATACTATATCTTTAATTTTGTAGCCATCACGCTGTCAATTAAAATTTGATACATCTTTTTTTTTGAAACTTGAATGCTCCAATAGATGATGGCGGAAGAAGAATTCTTCTATCAATTTTATCATCTCTAATTTCTTCAGTCAGAACTATGTCAATTGTGCCTTGAAATAATTCTCTTCTCAAGGTTGATTGCTTTTTTCTGAAATATTCAAGCCTTATTTTTTCTATTTCAATGAATTTGTCCTGTCCAAAATCTACAGCTTCTTCATATGTACCTATAAGTAAAACAAATGTATTCATAAATTGATAAGTTTTAAAATTCAAATCTCATCGATGGGTACGATTGAATTGCATAAAGAGCTAGAAACTTTTCTTGGTCGATGATGGCTCTTTCTTCAAATTGGCATTGTCACAACAAGGAATTCTCCTTTCTTCATCCATTAAACTGAATGAGACTTAGATAAAGGCAACACAAATTCATCAAATAGACATTTATAAGATGTGAAGAGAAATTAAAATGACACTTATAAAAGAGGGATACAAAGTAGGAATTAATACAATTATCAAAATAATGGTGGAGAGGTATGCTCTTGGATATCTAATTAACTAAAGCGGAGGTTCAGTAACACAACATATGAGAATATCAGAGGGCCAACAAAGAAGCTTAACTTTGTGATAATAGCTATACTGAATTTACGACCATTACGAAAATTTTCTTAGAAATTGGCACTGAAAAAGATAAATTGGTGAAGATTCCTCAGAAAATTAATTCCCCAAGTTGAATAGAGAACACTTGTATCTCCCACCTATATTTAACTATTTTCTCGAGAGTGCCTTGTAACCATTTTAGAGGATAATTATCATAAGCAAACAATCAACATTGAGATTAAGTTGCCTAATGCTTAAGGAAAATTTTTGAATAGTCTATTAACTGCTTAGGCCAAATATTAAGTCACATTTTTTTTTTTTTTGGCTATGTAAAGGTATTGTCTTGATACGACAATCAATTCATTATAATATGAAAGCTATCCAACTATCATATATATTCAAGTGATTGACAAGAACACAAGAAAAGTTATAGTGTGTATGTTAACAAAGCTTAAATGAAAAGTAACATGAGATTTAAAAAATGTATATGGAGTATAGTTTTACCTGCTTAAATGTGACTGGTGTAGATCGATAATTCTTTTGTTGGAGATGGAACCATAAGAATTATTGAATTAGTTTGTACATTGTCCAAAATTATGTTCCTCAAAATTGTCCACAGTATTTAACAAATAAATAGAGGAGAAGGCAGACATGCATGAATGTGCAATAAGTTTGCAAATTAAATAGTAGGACATTCCAAATGTTGGAATAAATTTCAATAAGCATGGTGAAGGCAATTAAACTGAATGGGAAAAGCTGTAGTAAGTTGCTACATGGAAGTCGAAGGATTTGTCTTTCTATGTACCCGTACTTGTAAATGCATGGAAGAATTTTTTTATATATTATTTATTTAAAATATTGGAAGTTGTATTCAAGTAAAGGTCAAAAGTGTTGGATTATAGGATATTATATTGGAACTCTTAGTTAGCCTCGTAGTAATTGCATTATTATGATTGATATACCTCTATTATTGATTATGGATTTTTCTTATCTAATAATATTTATTAGAATATGTATTTACATTATGTACATGTAAAATCTGATTTTCTACTTGGGGCAAAATGGTCTTTTACATTTTACTTTTGAATTGGCTCTTTTAGTATCGTTAGATATGATAGGTACAGTCGTACTGTATAAAAATTTGGGGGCCTCTTATATCTGGGGCCTAAAGCAGGCGCTTCACCTGCCTTAGCATAAGGCCCCCTCGATAGGGGTGGTGGAGGGGAGGAGGAGAAGTGAAATTGGGTAAATAAGAGGAAGAATATAGGATTTTGCTATGTTAGGTTTGCTATGTTTTGTAATTAAGTTTTCATTTCCTCTATATTGAGTAATTTTGATAAAATGTATCTATGTTTTGTAAAATATTTTTTCAAAGTGTACTTTTATTTAAAAAAAAAAAAAAGCTCTCTAAGCTCAAAAACCTAGCAGCAAAGTATATTTCATTTGGGGTGTTTACATATATATCCGCCAATCAACAAATATTTACTTTTAGTTGTCCACAACTTTTTCTATTCAAAATATTAATACATAATAAAGGTAAATCTTTAATATTAATATTAATATTTATTGATTATCCACTCCCTAAAAAAAGGTTAACTCTAAATAATCATCCTTAAAAGATGGAATGATTTATAATAGCTAACAAATTTAAATAGGAGAGAGAGAAATAGTTAGTATATCATTTTGACTTCAATTTCTTTTTGTTTCACTTTTTGGTTGCAAAATATATTTTTTTTTGGTCTATATGTCATTATGTACTTATGTATTAATATATTATTATATATGACATATATTTATATTAAATAAATATTACATATACAATATGTTAAAATATTATAATATTTATTAAAAATATAAAATATCGATTGAAATGTGCAATATCAGATATTTATTTAGTAAATACACAATATCGATTGTATATGCACTATTTATTCAACTTATATATATGTAAAGAGGAGATAGAGGAAACAGGGGGAGTGAAATTGAGTAAAAAAAAAAAAGGAGAGGAACATGGTAGAAAGGGAGAGCATCTAATTGACTTAGAGAATAAGTTTTGGTCCCTTAATTATAAGGATTAGTATCAAATCCCATAATTTTGAGGGATTAAAAAATAATGTAAAAAATATATAAAATATATTTAAAAATAATAAATATTTTTGAAAAGAAAGGAAAACAAAAGATGTGCATAAACAGTGAATATTCTTTCCCAATGTTTATGGGGCGTATTTACCCATTTTCTTTCTTTTAGGGAAGTGCGCAAATAGCCTATTTTTGACGCCATTGAGGTTTAAGCAAACTCTTTTAATATTATTTAATTTTTAGCCATTGGTGTGAACTTTCAATTCTTTAATGATTAACTTTAGACCTTCAGGGTTGAAATTAAGTACTGAAAGTCTGAAGTTCAACTTCAACTCTGAATGTTCGAAGTTGAGCATAGTAAACTTCCAACATCAAACATTCAGGTTTGACGTTGGGGCATATGCAGCTTTAAACTTCAAACCTAATTTTAGAATAATAACTTTCAACTTCAAGCCTTCCTTCAAAATTGGGCATAACAACTTCAAACATGAATGTTTGGTTGTTTTTAAAAAAAACAAACTTGCTGGATTAAAATTTAAATGAGAATGGCAGACAAGTGAGGATTGCTCAGATGGTAAGCACCCTCCACCTACATTCAAGAAGTTGTGGGTTTGAGTTACCGTAGGAGCAAAAAGTGGGAGGGCCACTATTTGTTCCGAGAGAAGGGAAAGGATGGGGTTAAAATAAAAAATGGGAATGGAAATTTTTACTACCTCCTCAACTTGTTTTTTACGCAACTAACATCCAGTTTAATTTAAATGCAAAAGATGCTTTTGCCCTCAGTTTTATCAAGCATTTTTAGTTGCAAGTTTAACCTGTAATCACCTAATTTTGGCACGTATCAATATAGCCGTCCAAATATCGTGCTAATTTGTCATGGAGTTTGTCTGTTTTGGTAGATCTTACCATTTAATTTAGCCATTCTTAGTTAGCTAATTAGGGAGAAAATTCTAGAAAATTTAACTTGAAAAAAATATATCGTTTGTTTGATTTTGTGGCAATGACATTTGTTCAATTAGGATATTTGTGTAGTTTATGTTTAACTATTTGTGTGGCTAATATCCAGCATTACGTATGAATTTGGTTTGGATTTATTTAGCAATTGGACTATGGTTAAATTCGAAAGAAGAGAAAGAAACCAGGCCAGCCCCCCAATGCAAAAACCCGACCCGGCCCTACTCCTACATATAACAATAGATTTTTGCTATTTTAATTCAGTTTTTCCCCAAAATTACTGGACCAAGACAAAAACCCTTCCCCAATTTTGCCCGCCACCGGAATCCACCACCAACGGCGGCGATAAGCCGTCATCCTCGGCCAAATCTCACACCACCCGTCACTCCTTGGCCTCGTCTATCTGCTCCTCAACTCGAAATCCTCAAAACACTACCTTTTGACGTAGATCGGGTTTCAATGAAGTGGCAAATCCCTAACTCCGGTGGCTCAACTTTTCTGGTTGTAGTATACATCTACGACCTTGTCTCACTGTCCCCTACTAACTCTTGAAGGTATTTTCCCATTTTCTTTTACTAATTGGGTGTGGGGGTTGTTACGGCGATGCCGTTGATGGCGTGTGTGTGGTGAGCAGTGGTGGCCCGTGATGGTGAGGTTTTTTTTTTACTTGACGAGGCTGTTTTGTGGTGGTGATGATGTGAGGAGTTGATTGTTTGTGGTGATGGGAATTACACAGTGACACAGTGGTGATGATGTTGTTTGTTGTGGGGAAGGCGTGATTGCGATGACGCTGCTGTTGACGAATTAGTTGATGTCGATAACAGTGGCGTCGGGGTTTTATTTGTTGGTTCGGATGTGATTCAATTGTTGATGTTGTGATCCTGTGGTGGTGCTGCGACAAAGGCGAGCTCGAGGCAGATGCGATGCTCGTGGACAGTGGTGGCAAAGGCTGATCCGAGGCCTTGTCGATGGTGGAAGCAATGTCGAGACAGTAACAGTAGATGTATTGGCTATGTTTTGGTTCGACGAGTTAGATTAAGCTTGTCTTCTCTTCTTTGTTTATCCTTTGAGTTTAAATTCGTGAAACCTGTAGATGACAATGTTTTAGCTTTAGAATCTATGCGTGTATGTCGTTTAGTTGTAGCTCACTAGTCTCAAGTAGTCCATTTTCCTTGCTTAGCTTTGTAGTAGTCATCATGTTACAATTGGAAAATTATCATGTTATTGTAGTCTGATTATGAATCGAGATTGATCAGTTTGAAGTTTATCCTTGAGTTTATGTGAGATGACTTATGTTTGGCCTTGAATTATCTGTTAACTTGTGTGATCTATCACGCATACCAATTATGTTCAAAATTTTCAAATTCTGCAATCAAGTGTGAAATTTGCATGAGTTTGCCGAGACTAGTTGATTGAGTATGAGTCTGGAGAGCTTTGCCTGATTGTTTTAGCTTAAGTGTTTGGAAAACTTGAAAGTGAACTGGCATTGTCTGAAGCATGAAGTTCTAGCTTTTGTTCTGGAGTCACTGTTCATATTGGCATGAGATGCCTGAATTGGTAAGTTTGTGGTTTAGTTTCCTATTAGCTTATCTGGGATCTGCTCAAAGGGGTCAGTGTGACCTCATTTTGGACTTAATTGAGTTAAAACTCAACTGGGATGGGTTTGGGGGTAATATATTGCGTATTTAGCTTGGCTGGGAGCCTTGAAGCCCAATAGTGAGTCATTTGGGGTAAGTTGAAATCTGAATTTTTCAAAGGAGGGTAAAAGAAGTCAAATGAAAAAAGAAAAAAGTAGAATGGGCAGCCTTGAAAATAGGCTTTTGCTGCCATTTCTTTGTTGTTTAGCTTAGGAAGAACTTTGTTGTCTGGTAAAGCAAAAAGCAAAAAGATGTCACATGGTATTGTCCCTTTGTCTATTCACAGACTCCCCCTTGGCCTATTTAAGAGGCCATTTCATTCACTCTTTGGCGGATCTAAAAATAGAGAGGAAGCAGATCTGAAAAAAAATACACACACATCTGAAAAACACTAACAGATCTGAGAGAAAAAAAATGAAAAGGTTTTCCTTTGTATGAAAGGTAAAGAGGAAAAAATTTAGAAAGTTCTAAGTTTGAAGCTTTGAAGTTTAAAAAGAGAGGTTGTTCTTGTTACTGAGTTTGCTGGTTTGCCACTGGTTTTGCTGTAGCTTTTCCATTGCTGTTTGCTCGAAGGAAATCTACACTAGGTCATTTTCCTAAGCTTGCCTTTATATTGTATGTATTTTGTTCATGTTTAAATTCTGAATAGTTGCAAGAATTGCTAGCCCAAAAGAGTTGTTTGTTCTCTACTTTGCTTACACTTTATAGATCTGTATGTTTTTTTTTTGTTGATGTTTGAGCAACTATATGTTTAAAATAGACACTGCACGTTAAGTAAAGTTTAGATTATTTGATGTCTTGGTTTCAAAATCTGTCACGTGTGAAGCAATGAGAATCGACCATGTAATTTGTTAAACCGAGCCAACTTGTTTAATTTGGTTAAACTTGAAATAAAAGAGCAATCAGGACATTTAGTGCAAACATCAAAGGAAACTTGTAAATCTGGTCAAAATTAAAAGATCGAGCAAATCAAGACATGAGGGTATAGGCTTAGTTGAATGGACTGGCCCATATTCATTTAATTCTTGTTGAACTGCTTGTGTCTATACATTGATCTTGGATTAAATCTAATTTGTAGTTCTGAAATGTACTTAATCATAAAGTTGGCGGAGCTGAACAAATAGACAAATATAAGTTTGGAAAACTAAGCAAATAAAAAAGTGAAACTGATCAGGTATTTAATTTAATCCGAAATGATTCAGTCATTGCAAATGGGCTCTCTTTGTTCAAGCTTAAGCCATTGTTAAGCCTAGAACAAATTGTCATGAAGTCGGAGTAACTTTACACTAATAAAAGCAAGAGTGGATATAGACTCACAGTAACGGGCAACAGCAAATGGACAGATTCAAGTCCAGATAAGAAAGCCAAGGAACGCTAGTTAAGTCACGAGCGACGAACGACAATAACTTTGTGCTACACTTTGAATTAAAACGCAGAGTATCAAGATGACATTAACGAAAAAACCACTCGGTTAGGCAAGTTGATACGCCGATTCAATGCTTAGTTAAATTTAATTCAATTGTTCATTGGAATTCATCTAAAGTCAAGAGATTTCGAACGGGTGAAGTGCCTGCGCGATTTAATTGGCTTAAGTCAGAAGATTTCGTTCGGGTGAAGTGCCCGCACAATTATATCCTGATTCGATTTTCATTTGAACACAAAGAACAAATTTAATAAATCAAAGCGTAACAAATAAAGGCAAATACAACAAACAAAATTCATAGAGTCGAAACGCGTCAATAAAAGCAACTGTGCTTGGCATAGGACTCGAGGGTTCCTAACACCTTCCCGAGAGTCAACCAAGATCCTTATCTGGAACTCTGACGCAGACCATTTACGAGTCATAGGTGTTCTAGGTACACCACTTTGGTGACTTGGCACACCTTTAACTTGTCAAGTGGCGACTCCGAAATCTCTAATAATTCGTGTACCTATTAACACCAATCACCGCCCTTTAAACTAAAGTTTTCAGTTTTTCTTTTAAGTTAAAAAAGGTCGTGATAGCTTGGCGACTCCGCTGGGGAGGAAAGTGAAAACTGAGAGTCTCAGACTTTAAAATTTGTCGCTTTCGGCTTTGAATATTGTTTGTATATATTGCCTTGAATGTTACTGCTTTGATATGTTTGAACTGTATATACACAACTGTCTTCTCTCGTACACCTCTGAGTTTCGCTTCGGCGTCTGGAATTTCTGTCGTGTCTCAGGATACAAAAAGTTAACCCTTCTTTAGGAGGAGGTGCATTGGGTTAGGCCGTTAGATGTTGTCGACCGGTACCCCCGAGGCACTTCCAAATTGCCAGAAACTATAGAACATGAACCCATTGAGTCACCTAGAGTTGAACCTGTGCTTCTATCTAGGCCGATTTATTTGCATGTCATTAGACTTAGTGAAGTGCGGTACACCGGTACCGCACTTGTCTAGGCTGACTCCCTCGTGTAATGATGGCGTCCGCGTCCCAAATGACACATCATGGGCATATTATGTGTTGCATTGTTCTAGTCGGAAGGTTGTTATGCTGACCGATCACCGAGGGGCGAGAGCCAAATTTTGGGAAAAAAAAGGAAAATGATAGAAAAATTTGGTTTAGTCCCGTGTTTCGAAATATTTTTTGTTTAGTTGTCATTTTACGCCGTTATAATGGCAAATTTTTTCAGAACTCTTAGAGTCTAATTTTGTGTCCGGGTTTGGTCTCAAGTATTAGAAAATAATTTGTCATAGTTTTGCG